>OX596381.1:119395672-119590672 GCA_951394425.1 Tipula unca | reverse complement strand
TTAAAAATTTGTAAACGACGTATTAGCGTATATATTCTAGCTTGTCGTAAGAACTATAGGCACAATAGGCCCAGAAATTCATATGAATTTTGCCCCAATGAATCCATTGCGCCAGTTACAATATACAGCTGGTGTTCAACGATTTATCACAGCAAGTGGACATCATGTCAAGTCGAATACAAAGGAAAATTTTTCCTGCAATCAAAGTTTTCGAGAACCAGTAGTTAAACTCCTAATTTTATGTATGGGGCCATATTCATATGAATTTCTGGGCTTATTGTGCCTATTACTTCTTACGACAAGAATATATAAGCTAACACGACGTTTGCAAATTTTTAAAATGATGATATCAAATATTGGGATGATTATTAAAATCCTGGGATGGGATGAGAATAGTGTTACCTCATGAACATTTTCATTTTTTCTGGGATGGAATCCTGGGATAGCTTCACACACTTGGTTGGAAACACAATCTAATAATATTATAATTATTTCTAATCGTAAATCTTTTGCTAATAAATTTAAATTATTTTAAATGATTATTCCACATTGAAAATAATTCGGGTAATTTTTATTAGGTTTTCTCAGTTCGCTGGTTGTAATTTTTCTCTTTCGAAATTGTTTCTTTTAAGGATGAGATAAATTTCGTGTTAAATAAGAGGAGGTAGCTGTATAGGTATGTAGTAGAAAAATTCTCTAAAGCTTCGAAACACCCATCCCATTCACTGAGCCATACCTAGCAAAATGACAACCGCCAGCGAAGCCTCTTAGTAAATTGATTCTAACGATTTCTGTTAACGATCTAAATATTATTGTAAACTCGACCCATGCACTCATACCACCGATGATCGTTACAAATGTTGTAATTTATTCTCGAATAAATTGTACAGTGGTAATTAAATAGTTCAAGTGTTTTATTGCAAAATCTCTTACGAATTCTTAGAAGAGACCGAAATTCGTAACAATATTTTATATTATTTTAAAATGGATATAAACTGGGTGAATTCGAAAAAAATTTGAAAACTTAGAAACAACATAGTTATGAAATCATGTAATCACGACATAAAAATAAATTGACACCAAAATTTGGTATTTTAGAATTGTGGAAGAAAATTTCGCAGCATGGAATGAGAGAAGTTGTTTCAATCATTGCTGCAGATGTACTGAAACATTGGCCACGAAATAAGATCTAAACTATATGTATAATATTACGTCATCATTGCAGAATGACGTCAACTTTGAATCTCCCCATATGACAAACCATGCTTATTTATTTATATTTTATGATTTTACGAAAAACTACAATCGAAGAATTCGTCTTAACAATACTCGTTGTAGATTCAAACAATTAATTTTACTGTCGATTTAAATTTTTGTTTGGAAATTACTTTGTTATAACAGCGGGATATCATCTTTCCCGTTTCTGATTTATGAATGATCAGTTGTTGGGCATCAATTAATTTTTTTTTTATTGATTTTTTTCTGACAGAATATTGTAATATTGAGATTTAATTTATAACGATTCGTTGAGTGTAGAGTATCTGAATTATATTATAAATCGAAGATATAAATAATAATTTAACAGATGTGATAAACATTTTAAAAGTAAATTCAATTTTCTTCAGTTCTCGATAATTTTTCAATATCAGTTACCAAACTAATTTTTACAATTCTCTACTTTGCCATTAAAACGCTTATTTAATAACTCAATTTTATATAATGGAATTGCTTGCAGTATATTTATAGCAAGATAGAATTCGGTTCATGTATATGTACGTAGGTAGATATAGAGAATAAACGCCAAAAGTAATATTTTATAACGTAAAGCGAGAATTGTATCATTAAACAACCGAAAATAAGGGAAAATTCAAAATTAATAGCTTCATAAAAAAATTTGAGTACATCTTATATGTGGCGCATACATGTAAGATGTATGATCAAATTTAATTCCAGGTGAACTTTTCAGCCATTCAATTATATTAAAAAAAAAAAAAGTAAAGTGAAAAATGAAAAATACGAGAAACAAATGAAAGAATCATCTTCAAGCATCATCACATCTCTTACCACCATCGTTCTCCCGTTATGTAATATCCATATATCCATTTTGAAGAATATCTGTAATGTATAAAGGCTCTTAAACGTATGCTAACATTACCTTTCGTTTCAGTATTTATTTATTTCCAGTGTGTTTGTGTGAACAATAAAAGTATAAATTTCAAATTTTGAAAGCAACAATAAAAAGTTCCAAGAATTTATATTAAAAATTCACACGTGAACGTGTTTTCTTTAGAAAATGAATACTCAAAAAAAAAAAATATGAAAACCTAAATAATATTTTCAAGTGGGTACTCTTAACTGTATACGGGAGAGAAGGGTGTATAATTTTCACATAAAAAAAATTAAATCCTTTTCTAATTCTACTTAGAGGAAAAAAAATAAATGTTCTTATAATTCTGTGATTCTTTTAGAATAATATATCATTTCTATGCTTGTGGTTGCGTGTGCCCTTCTCTCTTTGCTGGTGGATTAGTTGCGACAGGTACGAGTAATTTTTGGGAAAATTGCTTGTAATGGAATTAAAACGAATGAAAATAGAAATTACCTATTACATACATATATATGATTATCACATTCCAGTACAGTATGTTTTGTTCTTAATTCTTAATTAATCATCATAATGTACATAAATATACATAATACAATAGTAGTTTGTCACAATAGTGAATGACACTGTATAAAATTAGGATCAACTTATATTCTAATATTATTTGTATATGTACGTACTTTAAAAGGATATGAAATGTCAAAAGACCAACCAGGAAATTAGTGCTAAAAGCACACAAAACAAATTTTATTCTTGAGTGCTTTCTTATTCGTATTTCATTCGTCTTGAGAATTATTATTTATTTTTATTGTTTTCATTTTATTAAAAGGTTTTGTGAATTATTCAAATTTAGATTTTGAATATAACAAATATATGTGCATCTGTACGATTACCGGCAGCAGCAAAACATATAAAACTGATACAAAAATTTATGAGATGTATAATAAATATTTAATTAAATGGAAAATCGAATGTTCGAAAACATGCGATTATTATCCGATTATCAGTGCCCGACCCTAACATATAATTATGTTATGGGGTTTTACATAACTAATAAAATAAAAATTTAAGTAATTTTTATTTTCTCTTTATTTAATTTTTAACTACATTGTTCGAATGCTTGCTTAAGACTAACTAAAATTATATTATTCTTTATTTATTTAACAATTTTCTTATCGGATTCTAATTACAATTGAGACGGAAAGTTACTGGTATGTTTGCTGACTCTACATTTCCCACGATTTGTTGGTTATCACGTTGAGTCGTGTCGTTGATTCGCACGTTACGCTGATCTTGCGTCTTTCGATGTTATTTGATATCGAAATAACATAATGAATAACACAACTTTATCATAGTGCATAAGTAGTGTATCTTATGGAACTATAACTCCTCCCGGGGGTGGAGAAAGGGCGTCCTCGACCTTTGGTCCGATACCTGCTTTTCTTAGTAGGTCTTGGTATGATATGTTGTGATTACTCTGCTGTATAGATGTGGCATTCGGGACAGCTTCAACTGGATTCTTTATTTGTATTACTGTGTTGTTACTGCGGATACAAATATATAGCATTAGTGTGATTATACAAACAGTGGATAGTGATATTCCTCCGGAAAGTGTCCATATCCAAGCTTGGTGTTTGATTTGCTTTAGGTAGACGTTATTCAATTGTTTTCTGTTTTGAATATTTTCCTGGTTGATTGTAGCAATATCTGGGGTTGTTATCAAATGTCTCGTAACTTGGAGGTTGTGTAGTGCTCCTTGGATTACTTCATCTGAGCTTTTCCATTCGTATGATTGAAATTCTTCGGAGTTGACCATCACTACTGTACAGTTCCAGAATGTTATGATGAAGTTTCCTGTTAACGTTCGTTTATCTGGTCCACAGTTTGATGATAATTCTGCGTTCTTTGCGTTGTTTATCAATAACTTATCTTCCGAAATGAATTGCACTGATGTATTGATTTCTGAAGTAACGTTGCAATGAGCTTTGCTTCCCATTATAAGAGGTTTAATACAGTCATCTTTGAATTCTTTTATTTCGGTGAATTTTTGGACGAAGTTGTTGTGTTCGGTGGTTGTGAACAATTTTGATTTTGATTTGATAAGATATTGTGGATAATTTTGGATAATGCTGCCGTTGACTACCACTGGTGCAATCGTCATTATTGTTGAGTTGTGTTCTTCCAGTTTTGGCACTTCTAGGATGTATAACAATGTATCATTGTTTATTGCAATTTTTGGTGTGATGAATTTTAGGGCTTCATCTGGTATTGATATTTCGTAGGTCATCAGCGTCAGGATTTCCCGCTAGCCACTTCCATGTTGTGCCTAGGGCATCCCATCTTCTTTGTCGTGTGTGTTTTGGCGGTTTTATTTGATAAAAGTTATCATACGCTTTTTTACATTTTTGCTTAATTATTGTGTATAGTTCTAACTTATCTTCTATTCTATTGGTTACAATATTGTTAATAGTGTTTATGGTTATTTCTAGGTTAGTGAGATTAATTGGATGAATTATTTTTATTACCCCTGTTTGAATTTTACAATTATTAATTTTTAATAATACCAGAGGGTCTTGATGTAAATATCTTATTTCTAGTTTGTGAGTTTTGCATTTATGATTACAAAATATTACAATGAAGAACATAAAAACCCTTGTTAATAACATTTCTGAAGTGGGAAAATTTTACATTATTATTTATTCTTTCAATCTCTTAATTTTATTTTTATTTCGTTTTATATTTTTAGGTGTTTTAAATGTTTTACTAGTTATGCAATTTGCTTGTGTTTTGATGCCTCTTGGTTGAGTTTTGTTTCTAATATTTGGTTTTATAAATATTGATTGTTTGTCAATTAATTCAGGGGGTTCTTCTCTAGTTTTATTTTGTTTTTTCATTACATTAATATTATTTTCTAACTTATTTTTTACTTCTTTAAAAATTGTTTTTGTTTTATCATTTCTTTCTTCTGGGTTTAATATATCAGATTGATTAAAAATGATTTCATTAGGAGTGAATCCGGTTGTAGAGTGTATTGAATTGTTATAAAGTGCTACTGAGAGTTCTATAATGGTTCGGGTATTACCATTTGGAATTTTATGTTTGTTCGTGTTATAAATTTCTATTATGGTAGCATGTGCTTTCTCAACCTGTCCATTTGACTCGGATGAGGAGGCGTATTCGAGTTTTATATTTAGATTACTTAGATATTCTTTAAATTGTATCGACTGAAATGTAGTTTCGTGGTCGGAAATAATTTGATTAGGTATTCCAAAAATGGTGAAATATTTTGTTATAGCACTTTTGATACTGTTTAAATTTTTTGTATCGATATGTATCATTTGCAAGTGTTTTGAAAATGCGTCTATAATAGACAAGAAATTAGTTTTATTGATTATGAATATATCGATGTGGATTCTTTCTAAAGGTTTTTTTTGTACTTGGTCTTGGGGATAATTTTATATTATACGGTTTCCTATCGTATTTATGGGTGTTGCAGATATTACAGCTGTTAATGCAACTCTTGATTTTTTTTATCATGTTTGGAAAATAATAGGATCTTTTAATTTGGTTCTCTACCTCTTTTATCCCTCTATGTGCTCTATTGTGTTCTTTAGTGATTATAGTGTCCTGCCTATCTTCACTAGTTACGTCTTCTACTATTTTACTGACCAGCACAAAATGTCCATTTTGTGAAAAATTTTCTCTATATGATTGTTGTATTCTTCCGTACAGGATTTCAGGAGCGAGTATCGCGGTTTGTTTATTGTTGTGATATCTTTTTAGATAATGAGTTATATCTTCTTTACTGAAGTCATCTTTAATAATTATATTTCGATGTACGTTTGTAAATATTTCTTCTGAGATGATCGTGTCCATACTCGACGAAATTCGGAAAATTATTTGGTTTCTGTAATAATTTACCGGTCGGTCAGCAAAATGGAGAAAATATTCATCTGAATAATTGTGTCGGAATCACTTGTTGCATGATTCTGCAAAGAATTACCCTCGGAATTTGACTTCTGACTATTTTCGTCATATTCCCGTGAAGTAGCGTTATTCTCGTTCAAGTTAATTTCCATATTTTTATTGGTGTAGGGTATTCTGCTTAACGCATGCGCGACAACGTTGGTCTTTCCCTCTTTGTATATGATGTTGTAGTCAAAGTTTTCCAACTCTAACCGCCATCTTAATATTTTGGAGTTTTTCTCCGAAGTCTTTATAAAAGTTAAGGGTTTGTGGTCGGTGACCAAAGTAAATTTATTACCGTGTAGGTATGGGTTGTACTTCTTGACAGCCCAGATAATGGCTAATGCTTCTTTTTCATTAGTTGCGTAATTTATTTCAGTAGAATTTAGGGTCCTTGATGCAAAAGCAATCGGTTTTTCTATGTTATCTTGAATTTGGGACAACACTGCACCAAGAGCATAGTCTGAGGCGTCTGTTGTCAATATAAATTGTTTTGAAAAATCAGGATAGGCTAATATTTGGTCCGTGGACAGTATTTCCTTTAGTGATTCAAATGATTTAATATAGTCGGCATCTCTTATGTCAACATCCTTATCTTTTTTTAGAAATTTAGTCATTGGTTTTGTTATTTGAGATTAATCCTTAATGAAGCGTCGATAGTAACCTGCGAGTCCAAGGAATTGTTTGACTTGCTTTTGTGTTGTCGGTAATGGCCATTCAATGATTTTTTGGACTTTATCGGGGTTTGGTTTTACTCCGTTTTGAGTGATAAGGTGTCCGAGGAATTCCGTTTCTCGTTTCAAGAATTCACACTTGTCCAATTGTATTTTTAAGTTAAATTGTGCCAAACGTTTTAAAACTTTGCAGAGATTTTCAATGTGGTTTTCTAGGTTGTGACCCACAATTATGATATCATCTAGATATACATAGCAAGTTTTTCCTACTAAGTCGTTTAATACGTGATTCATGGCACGTTGAAAAGTTGCTGGGCCATTTTTTAACCCAAAAGGCATACGAGTAAATTCGAAGTGCCCCTTGTCTGTGGAAAACGCAGTTTTTGCTTGGTATTTTGTATCCATCGGAATTTGATGGAACCCGGATTTTAAATCAAGGGTTGAAAAGTATACAGATTTTCCGAGACTGTCAAGAATTTCCTCAATTTGAGGGATCGGAAACTTATCGTTTATCGTTTTTTCGTTTAGCTTCCTATAATCTATAACGACTCTCACTTTTTGGGTTCCGGAGGCGTCTGTTTTTTTCGGTACCACCCAGATTGGAGATGAATATGGGCTGTTTGAATTCCGTATAATTCCGCTGTCTAGTAATTCTTGGATTTGTTCAGTCACGTCCTTTTTGTAGTGGTGTGGATATCTGTATGTTTTCGTGTAAACCGGATTTTCATCCGTTGTTAATATTTGGTGTTTGATTACTGTTGTTGATGAAAGTTTTTCATTTTGTTTCAACAGTACCTCTTGATTTTCGTGGATTGCTCTTATTAGCATTTCTCTTTCGATTTTACTTAAATGATTGGTTCGGATTAATTTTTCGATTATATTTTTGTCTACTGGTGTGTTAAAATTGATTGGAATAGGTTCGATTGTCTCAAAATTGTTCACTGTTATGCCTAATTTAGATAATTTTGAAGGCGGTTCCGGATTGCAAGTGGTTATTTTAACAGTAGTTTTAAAATCTTGGGCCTTGTATACCCCTGGTAAAATTGTGATTTCGTCATTTAATTTACTGTGTTCATAAACTACCCAATCGCCGTTCGTTTTAGTATTGAACGTAACTGCGTGGTTGTAGAAATTTTTTGTTGGGTAATAACGGTAAAATTTTAAAATATTATTATTTAAAGATATCGTACTAGTTTTGTAGTCGATTTTAGCGTTCATTGCCGCCATTGATTGGGATCCTAAGATGCCATCAAAAAATTTATGAAAATTTAATTCAAAATAGGTTTGTTTGGGTAAGTTGAACCCGAGGAAATTTATATTTCCTTTTTTTGATACATTTTGAGTTCCTAAAATATTTTTTACCGTTGTTGTTTCAAGTTCTAAAAGTTTTTTTGGAATAATATTTGGCCTTATTATATTTTTATTGGCCCCAGTGTCTATTAATAGGGAAATAGTTTTTTGATTCATTTTATTGTAGCATTTCAGATACGGCAGAAAGTTTAGCCTTCTGTATCTGGTTGCTGTTCCTCCCAAAAATTTTCGTTTTCTGAATCGGTATTGGTTGACTCTTCAGTATTTTCTGGGATTTCGTGGGTATTTATCATTTTAGCGTTGAATGTTTTTCTAGATCTAATCGAGGGATCTATTTCCATTGGGATTGGTTTTGAATTTTCTTGTGTCGGTCCTAAAGGTTTCTTTTCAGTGACAGGGTATTGCTGTCTTTTGAAATTTAATTGTTCTGACTGATGTGGGACCCGATTGTGACTGTGGGTTTTTATTTCAGACGTTTTCTTTGAATAATTGGAAATTGTCTCGTTCGCGCTGAACTTGCATAAAAATGCGTAGGCCTCTTCGAGATTTTTGGGCCTAGCTGCTTGCGCGTAGCCAAAATATGGCCTTTTTAGGCCTGCGATAAATGAAGCAAGTGCATCTTCCTCTATGAATGCGCTTATCGCAACCCATGACTGGTTGTACATTGGATTTTGTTTTGCTAGAGTTTTAATGCTCTGCAAAATTTCTTTTGTTTTATTATAATACACATGAATGGACATATTGTCCATTTGTTGTGTTGCCCAAAGTTGGGACTTGTAAAAGGATAACTCTTGTTTATCTCCAAGAGATTCCATTAAAATTTGTTTAATTTCCCCAAAAGTTTGGGGGTTTCCGTCTAAGCAAAGAATATCTTTTGCCTTGCCTTCAATTTTATTTTGCACGGCTTGCCAATAAATCCTCATTTGTTGGTCTTGAACGAGTGGTTCGAAAAAACCTAAGGTATCTTCGACAGTTTTTAGCCATGATCCCAGCTGTTTTCGATTTCCATCGAAACTAGGGATAGATTTTATTGGATCTGGAATCCGGAATACATCGAGAATTAATGGTTTTTGAGCTGGGTACTGATCCTTATCTGCTCTGTTCAGATAGGCCAGTGCCTGTTCGTGCTCATTTTGTTTATTTGAAATTTGGTTAAGTTGTTCTAAAACTTGAACCAATTGATTCGAAACGTCTTGTAACTCTGTCATTTCGAGTTCTTGGTAGTCAATATTTCGATTTGATAGAAAAATTGACTCTCGTTTCGTACGTAAATTTACGTTATTTAGTTTTTCCGTGCCTATCTTGTAGTTTCACGGAACGACAGTTTAGCGTCTATCTTGTAGTGCGCTGGTTTGCCGTATGGTAACAATTTTAAAATTCACTCGATTTTACGCAAATAACGAATTAAGGACAAGTTCGTGCCTATCTTGTAGTACACGTGTCAGTCAAAATAGGTTATAATTTTGGAAAAAAAGAAAAAAAAATATTAAAATTTATTACCTTATAATTTAGGATTACGAACTGCGTCTCTCTTGGAACCTCGCACGTCGTTCTTCTAAATTTTGCTGTCGTGGTGTCACAGGTTCTAGTGTTGTCTTGGTGAAGTGAGGCGGCGGAATCACTACTCCTCTTAGCGGTTTATAACCTTCAGCCAGAGATGTATTATAAATTCACAAAATTTATTTCACGGATTCACTTTTGATTAATTTTTATTCGTTAACCACGGCACTATTACACTTTCACTGACTTTCACTAACCGGACGGCTGCGCCAATTATGTTATGGGGTTTTACATAACTAATAAAATAAAAATTTAAGTAATTTTTATTTTCTCTTTATTTAATTTTTAACTACATTGTTCGAATGCTTGCTTAAGACTAACTAAAATTATATTATTCTTTATTTATTTAACAATTTTCTTATCGGATTCTAATTACAATTGAGACGGAAAGTTACTGGTATGTTTGCTGACTCTACATTTCCCACGATTTGTTGGTTATCACGTTGAGTCGTGTCGTTGATTCGCACGTTACGCTGATCTTGCGTCTTTCGATGTTATTTGATATCGAAATAACATAATGAATAACACAACTTTATCATAGTGCATAAGTAGTGTATCTTATGGAACTATAACTATATAATTAAAGGCTTTTCCCTAAATAATTTTGTTTCTGATTCATTGCATTTAAGACAACGTAAAAAATCTCATACACATAACACAATCAAATTTCTATCCGCAACAAAAGTACCGAAAATAAGATTTATTACTTATTCGAAATTCGTGTAAGACAATAATTCAGGTACCTTTTTTTACGTATTCTTTACAATTCTTTCTCCCTTCCGGTTCGTACATATATATATATATATATATATATTAAATCGATAATAATCAAAATAAAACCAGCAATATTGTTTAAAACCATCATTTGAAATACAAAGCACACAAAAGTAGCTCAATAAAAACTTTGTATTATTTTCACCTTAATCGAGAAAACTTGTGTACTCCTGGGAAAAACCGCACAGGTATATATACATATATATGTAATATGTAGTCGCAAACATTTTTTTTTTTTTGAGGGGGCGAAAGTGTAACACTGTGTGTTGTACTACAAGCTGCTATAATATAATAACTGAATCATGAACTTTTATTTGGAACACAAGTTAGAAGTTAAATGCGAAATCAATTTAAATTTAAATTTTGTTTTAGTCACCATCACCACCAGTTAAGTTAAGATAAAAATGAAAAGAAAAACTGTGGTAAATTTATTTTGTTTCTGCGTATATACACCACACATAGGAATTCGATATATCGAAATAACGGCAAATCAACAGATATTTCTGGTTATCTGTTTTCTTTTCTTACCTTTTTTGTTTAACAAATTTTTCCCTGGGAAAAATAATTTTTCATTCCGCCTTCTTTTCGTCACGTTTTTTATTTGCTTTTTTTTTTTTTTCTTATTGGATTTTTATCAATTTTATTTGCAGAAACGTAAAAAAAATCATAAACTTACGTGAGAATGGTAATTTGCGGTTTAACGCAATGTCGATGATTTTCTTTTATTTGCTTACCGTGACTACTACTATTCTTGAGAAATCATGAAGTTTGGTGTATTCGTTTGATTTGTGCTGTTCTGTGGTTTTGACATTGCTGTTAATTCTTAATTTTTAGGTTGGTACGTCTATTAAAAAGTATTGTAGAATTATCAAACTTTGTAAGTTCAATATTTTCAAAGTATACATATCACACTTTAATGTTTGCTCAATCTATAAAATTTACACATAAAATTTAGAAAATTTAATTAATTTAACCCCCAAAACGATGTCGTTCATCTATAAATCACTGGTTTTACCCCGACTGTCCTATGCTTCAGTTGTTTGGTCGCCGGTTCTGAAATTGACGTCTTCGGTAGCAAGCCAGGATGTATTGCAGATGACAGCCTGTAGGGCTATATCGTCTGTTCCTCTTCTTGCCATGGCGTCTATTCTACATCTGCCCGAATTGCAGTCCTACATTCGTGGTATAGCGTGTTCTGCTGCGTATCGACAAAGTGCGTTGGCATTCAAGGCAAAAGCAATGTGGTCGCGGATACTCTATCTCACTCAACAGATCACCAAACTGTCTCAGTCGAGACTCACCTCGACTACAACAAAATCATCAAATTGGAAAAAGCAGAACTTGAAATTATCCGGTATAGTATGTTCAGTACACTAGTTCAACAACAAAACTAGAGCATTTCGAATTACCTGGGTTTATAAATCTCCTGCAAAACATCAACTATGGGAGTAATCACCCTTACATTGCAGAACCATTCCGTTGAACAGTCTGCACAACAATTCGCACCCAAATATCTGTGCCACACGTAAATTGACAACATTTCGATATTTTTGGCCTGGCTTACATCAAGACGTAATCCAGCAAAATCTTATTTAACCTGCCAGAATTGTCAACTACAAAGACACACTAAATCACCACATGGTCAATTCGAAATTCCACCAGGTCGATTTAAGCTTATTCAGTTCGATATCGTAGGACCACTTCCTCCGTCTAACGGACATATTTATATTTTAACTTGTGTCGATCGCTTTACCTTACGGCTCGATGCTGATAATATAGACCTATTCACTCTTTCCGAAGCATCGCCTGGGGAGAATATTTTGGTGTTGAATCGTGACTTATTCCAAATTTCTTTATTAAATTCTCAAACAAGACTGATTTAAATTGTGTCCCATTATATCATAGCCTCAGGTACTCTGAACAGATGGAATATTTTATTTTCGATACATTCAACTACCTTACAGAGACACGCCGTCTGAACGGCATATAAAAGAGAAAAACGGCTATATTGATCCAGGACAATAAATAAATATGTACATCCATTCTTGGTTCTTGGATAGAAAACGAGAAAGCCTATAAACAGTCTCTGAAAAGATCGTATAACCTCAATTTGTTTTCGGGTGTAGTTGAGAAATTTACAGTTTTGCTACTTTTACAAATACCCCAAATATCGATGAAATGATTAATTTGGGAAACCATGGCAGGCCTAAAGTAGTAACGCATAAGCAGTTCGATTGTTTTTGCAATACCTTGATGTGCGGCTGATCGAGGGTTATGAGCTCGATGTTTCCAGGCTGGTATATCTGTTTCGGATTTTTGTCCTATCTGAACGTATATTTTTCCATTTACGACCTTGCTGGTACCTAGGGTTAATTTATGTTCTTGGATTGCTTTTATTCTATCTATATGTATATTCAGAGTCATTAAACCCATATGAACCTAAATCAAGATAGAAAACTCCATCACCAGGTTGTTCAAGTGCTTCTACTATATTCACTCGCGATAAACTGTGCGAAACAACATTCAACGACCCCTTCCGGTATTCTATTTTAAAATCAAACGCTTGTAATTGTATTGACCATCTTGCTAGTCGACCAGTCAGTCCTTTCTGATCTAGTGCCAACGCAAACTGGTATGATCGGTAATGTGAAAGTATATCCCTCAATATAGGGCCTTCATCTTTTTACGCTCACATCGTTATTCTTCTGGAATAAGACGCTTCAAATTCCTGTAGTAGACGCATCACATTGTATATAAATATGTTTAAGTAAATTCGGATTTATCAATATTGGGGCTGACACTAGAATTCTTTTTAGCTTTGACCCCTATTTTAATAAGTTGGTAATTGGTGCTGCAATGCTAGAATAATTTGGTATGAAGCGGCGGTACCAGCCCGTCATTCCCAGAAACCTTCATATTTGTTTAACTGTCTTTGGAACTGGATATTCGTCTATGGCTCGAACCTTTCCAGGGCCCACTCTGAGGCATCCCTCACCGATCACATAACCGAGGTATTTCGTCTGCTTCAGGACAAATTTACTGTTTTCGACATTTATGGTTAGATTTGCAGCTCTTAATAATCTAACCACTTCCGACAAAAGCGTTTCAGCAACAACTAGTAAATCATCCAGATACAGGAACACTCGCTCATGCAAACGACGAGGTATCACTTTATGCATTAGCCGACACATTGTTTGGAGTGCATTGCACAACCAGAACAGCATGACGGCAAACTGGTAGAGTGGACGACCTGGCACTGTGAAGGCAGCCTTATCCCTTAACGATGGATCAAGGGGTGTTTGCCAAAATGCGCCTTTTACGTCAATCGAACTAATCGAACTAACGTAGCGAGTTTTATCTAATCGACCCAGCAACCCTTCAATTATCGGCAAAGAGTAAGCGTCCTTCATAGTAACCGAATTCACCTGTCTCTTGTCACTACTGCCACTGGGAATGACCAGGTGCTGACACTTTCCTCAATAACCCCCATCGACAACATTCGATCTAGCTCCTTATATATTTCTCTCTGTTTCTTAGGCGAAACGGGATAATGCCGCTGTTTGATCGGAACGGCTTGTCCTACATCTATCTTATGTGATAGTAAGTGTGTTCGTCCGAACCCTAATTTCTCACTTGAAGGAAACATACTAACAGTTTTATTTAGAATAATTTGTTGGTTAACGGTTAAAATATGCTTATTTTCATCTGGGATTCCCCCGGGCTTGATATATGTGTTATCAAGCTCGTTAACTATAAACGGTACTAAACCAAACAAATCCCAGAAGTCAATCCCTAAGGACAGATCCTGTGTTAGGTTTGGAGCAATATAAAGTCGCATTCTACTGGTTTTTCCACCATATAAAATAACGACTATGACGTGTCCAAGGATTTGTTGTTGTTCTTCGTCAGCGGTTGATAATGACGACGGTAAGCTGTACATTTTTAGTTGGCTTTCTTCGAGGAATTGTTCTGCACCACGTCCTAATACCGAAATGCTTGCTCCACTATCTAATAAACCTTTATAAGGTATTCCATTTATCAAAATGTTAGCATAGCGTCTCGAATCATCTGCCCTTGAAAAACTGATTCAGTAATTACTCGTTTTATTTCTCTCCGAATTTTGAAATATTTAAATGAACGATTTAGTTATGAAGAATTGTTACATGTTGGTGGTGCATACACATCATCTTTTTTCCATCTCTCTTCATTATCCGAACTCTGGGTGTGTATTGGTTGCTGCTTCCTCTACGCCACATTGGGAGTTATTGTTCTTTGTTATTCGGGTCTCAGACCCCCTGCAACCCTTTTGGGAGTTTCCCACAATCCTCGCATTTTGACACGTCTTGCAGTGAATTTTAACAGTATTTTTTCCTCACAATCAAAGTAGAACTTCTGTGCTATCGGAATTCAACAATCTTTGAAAAAGTCGCCAGTATGCCCACAATTCTATTGGGCATCGTATCTTTGGACCAGGATACAACGGATACAGATTCACAATCTCTGGATGCCTCAGGGATACTAGTTTAATATGAGCTCACATCGTTCACACCACTGACCATTCCGACTTTATTAACTTGGCGTCTAGCTTAATATACTATTTCTGGGGTCCATGCTATTCGCTACCATGTATCCTCCACAGCTATGGAACGATTAACAAGTGTAACAATATCCAGGAAATTTTGACCAGCAAAGATGGCTTGAAGTCCGGCTCTCATATTTCGTATCACAATCTCTGTGTCGGACATTGAATGTTGCAACGGTAATGTCAAAGATAAAATATCGTTAAGGAAATCCAAGAACGGTGCCTTGAATTTGGTTTTTCGGCACTCTAGGGCTTGTTTGATGTCTTCATCCGTACGCCTATCCTGGAAACGTTGAATCATGCTTTGGCGTAATTTATCCCATCCCACATTTCTATCTCGTTCTCTGTACAACCACTACCATTCCACTGCCTTTCCTTTAAGTAAAACGCTCATAGTAATTGACTAGTCTAGTAATTGAAGTCATTCTGCAATTATGTAGACTATTTGAATCGGCCACTCTATAAAGAAAACGCTCAATGGGGATCCAGGTTGTCCAGTGAAAAACATATTCCATTTCGAATCTTTCCTGACATTCTGATGAGAATCTTCAGGGTCTATATTTTCAGCCGTTTTTGTATTTTTCTGTCTGACTAGAGCCTTATGGACATTCTCTATATGGTGGCTGTTTGTGCAAATTTACTATCTAAAAATTATAAAAAAATTTAATGAGACGCTCTAATTAGAATACTTCGGTTATTTTTTTATAAATAATTTATTCGTTTTAAGTTTATTTGAATTTTTAATTAGTTCTTTTAGTAGTTCGAGTAATACTTTTAAGTTCTATTCGAAACTGTTTAATAAATTTTCATGAGACAATTCGACATTTGATAGGTTTTTTGACATTTTTACCGTTCCATAAAAACTTCATGCCCGTGAATCCTGACTGAAATTCGAAAATAATCTGTGACGTAATCAATCATTGCAATTTGCAAATTAATTGCATTCTCTATTGTCTCGACGTGCCTTTGCTCATTTCTCCTCTGTGTTTTTGTTCACGCCTTGCTTCTCGAACATGGTCTTATTTTACTAAAGAATAATGATTATTCTACCTTTCGCAACTCATCGCATCAACCTCGGTATAATCGTTACAATATAAATTATAAGGTATTGAAATAATGACCATAGTAATTATTATAAGTGGATCTGCTGAGTTTCTTACACACAAAACAACGTACATTAATTTCTCTAATGCCTATCACGCAATTTGCGAGTTTTATAATTTTTATGTCCGAAATTAAAGAGAACTATTCTCAATTCTAATTGTACACCATATTTCTGATATTCCTATATGTATATATGTATACTTTACTACAACACCAATGTACCATGTTGGTTATTTGTAATAATGATCTTTTTAAATTGTTTTACCTTTGAGCATCTACCAGAAATATTCTTCCTCGCACTCAAACATACTGTAATTAATTTATACTTATAACTCGATTATGGATACGGTCCATACATATAGAACCGATACATTACTTATTATAGGATCAAAACATTTCATATTAACTTTCCCTTCTTTCTTATTTATTTACTTTATGTAAATTTAATTTCCTTCGAGATATTCTCGAACAATTCTTTTAAAACAATTTTTTTCTTATTTTTCCAGTTTGCCTTTAAACTTGTGTGTTAAGTCACAAATAATTTTTCATTTTTTGTTTTACATTACCTACTCTACTATACAAAACACCGAAGAGTAAAACAACTTCCAAAGTTTGGGTAAATTTCCGTTTTTTCAAAATGTTTTTTTTTTATGTGTGTATCCCATCCATTGTGCGCACAGTTTTACTGGCCCAATTTACTTTTCCAGTCTTTTTTTTTTATTTCCGTTTTTTTAGTTTTTGTAGAATTAGGCACTTTCTTATGTCCTTTTTGTTGAACTTCTCGTTTTCTTACTTCTATAAATAAAATAAAAACAACTGAAACAGATTTTTTAAATGGAACGAGTCACACGATTCAGAAATAGGAATCAGAACGACATTTTTTCAATGAGAAATATATAAAATATTTTATTTACTCGTACCTAACTAAAGGTAATGCTATATTTTATACATTTTCTTATTAAAAGTTATGTACATACTTATGTTATTATGTACATATTACAATTATTTATTATTATTATATTACAATGAAATGTTGTAAAAAGGAAATTACGGGTATAGAGGAAGAAAATGGAAAATATGTATGATACAGAACTTGAGGAAATTATGTTAATGGTAAAAATATATTTTAGCTATCAAATTATTGTTTTGTTGTTTAGGAATTCGATTCAGCTAGGAAATAGTAAGACCGCTGTTTTAAGAGTTCATATGGGTATAATTACTAAAATGTATTCTAAACATTTGAATCAGAATATGAGTTAAAATCACAAAAATAATCCGCGGTTTGGCCCAAGAAAACCATCGGGAGCGACAGCTCGGAGAGGGATCATGTGTCGAAAAGACAGCGGTTCCAGGATAGCTGGAAGCGGTTGACACCAAATAGGCCAAATTACATGATAACAAGATTCACAAGGTACCGAATAAACACAAGTCGTTCTTCGATATTGTGAAGGAGCGTGTGTTAGTGCTAGCCGTCATACACAGGAGTCATGAAGATGGTAACATAACTGGGGCAAATGGAGATTAGTGTACAACGCACTGAACTCGGTCTTTCTGATGTTCTAGGAGAGAACAGGACCCCCTCCATCCTGTATGGATGCGTGATGGTATCAAGCCAACGTTAAGCACATTAAGCTAACGACGTGCTGAGATGCCAGATCGGTTGATCTCTACAAGAAGGCAGTAGCGGAGGTAGGGGAGGTTTGAAATGGCGCTAGGCTGGCGGCTGTAACCAGGGAAGAGATTCATTGCAGGTCAAGAGCGCGCGTCTGGCTACCAACCGAGCCAGCTAACCCAGAGGAGATATTTTAGGATAATTAGGATCAGTAATCCTAGTCTTCCGACTGAAAATTGGAAGATAGTAAGGCAGGAGGACGCCTAGGAGGGCTCTAGATTATCCACTATCGTGATAAACAAAGAGTCCCGGGCTCCTCTTGTCGCTCGGGTTCGGGTTAATTATTCTCAGAGTCTATAAGAAAAACGAGGTTGAGACGCTCACAGGGGAACCCGGAGAAGATGGCAACCTGTCCACACAGGAGGCAATTGCACCCAGGAGGAGAGACAATCCAACCAATGGAGCTCTCCGAGGTGGCTGCACTAGGAGATGAATGGGGCAGCCGCGTTTCATGGGCGTTGGACGAGGATTACCTGTCAGACTCGCGGAGGGGGTTGCCAGGATCTCAAACCGACTACTAGGGGAAACGATACGGGGGACACCAGCGAATTCACTGGAACCAACAGACATTAGCCTGCGGAAGCACGGAGTGGTATGTGGTAAGAAGGCTCACATGATAATATGCTTAATATCGTACAATTCAACCTGCACCATACAAAGGCGGCGTCGGCCGCTTTACTCCTCAGGCTGACTGGATTAGGAGAAGACGTGGTCCTTATGCAAGAACCTTGGATCAACAGTAATAGGATCCAGGGCCTTAGAATGAAGGAGTGTAACCTAATATACTCAAATTCTGTGAAAATTAGATCCTGCGTTCTTGGGAAAAATAATTTCAATATGTTTTTACTCTCTCAATAAAGCAATGGCGACATAACTGCTGTCAGCATAGAGGTTGGCAATCAGCCAAATCTGGCTGATTTCAGCCTACATGGACCGGGACAAGCAGGTTCCGCCGGATAACCTGGGAGACCTGGTTCTCGAAAAGAAGAGGACTGGGGTGATTTTTGGATGTGATGATAATGCGCATCACACAATCTGGGGAAGCACAGACATCAATGAAAGAGGTGAGTTATGTTTTGAGTACTTATTAAATACTAACCTTTCGGTTTGTAATATTGAGCAAGAACTAACATTTATTACTAAAAATCAGCAGGAGGTTCTGGACGTAACCCTGTAGCGGCTCGAATGTTCAACTATAACATTCTCTACGCTACAACAGACTAATCCGCGCGAGCATGGGTTGATCAACTGTGTACATCACTGATCAACACCAATTTATATCATTAACAATCTGCGGCGCCATCCCACAACGAGTAGCTCCAACAATAAACAAACCAACAATGGTAAACGAACGCAGAACGGTAGAATATAGATATGGTGGTAGCCATGTTCTACCGTCTATTTTCTATTTAACGGTTCTGTTTTTATCTTATTAACTTAACGATATTTTGACGGATATACACGGATTAATTATCATCAAAATATATAGTCTTAATATTTTCATATATAAAAATCATGTTGGTGAAAAGTGATAATAATATATTCATTGTGTTCAAAAATACTAACCTGAATTGTAATCTTAGTTACTTCATTATATACATGTGTACATATAATAACAATAATAAGAATTAGTGAAATATATATACATAAGTTTTGATTATACCAGTGAACAATAAATTTGGCTTTTTATTTGAGGCAGAAGCCAATAACCCCCGCCTCAGATAATATTTATCTTATGGGCTTTATCTCTGGTAACCGGAAAGCTTTCAGGATTCCTAAAATGACAAAGTGGAACAAGTATAGGGAAATGCTAAAACAGTAATTAACGCCGGAGGCGTCTGAGCTTCCAGCAACAGTTGAGGAACTGAATTGCATAGTGAATACTATCACTAATGCTTCCAACCAGTCCTTTAATGCTGCTTGCCCTATAGTTAAGCCCAGGGGCAAGCAAAAACCAACATGGTGGTCCAGGGAACTGGGGACCACCAGAAAGGCTTGTAGGAAGGCCTTCAATAAAGCCAACAGTTCGAGAGAGGCTTAAGATTGGGACTGCTATAAGTAGGACTTAAAGGTATATAAAAAGGAATTAAGGAAGTCACTAAGCAGGTCGTATAGACTTCTCTGTGATAAAATTGAAGACTAATCCGATTAGTCCCAGTTATCTAATTAAACCGGACGTATCTTGAACTGCTTCTAGTGAGGAATCTTTGAAACTTCTCATCGAAATCCACTTTTCAGGAAGCTGTGACGTTTCGATAGAGACTAGTACTCATCGAGGAACACATTCATTGTGCATAGAAGATATTATCGTAATTAAAAAACGGATCCTATGGGCACTTGAAGGGTTGATACCTATTATCGAGTCGATGATTCTCCCGTTGCTGGAAGTAACATTTAAAGGGTGCTAAAAGTTGGACAGAGGCCAGGGTATTCTTTATTTCGAAAGCCAGAAAAGCTGACATGGTTACACAAAGGACTTAAGACCCATCACTCTATCATCCTTTCTGACTAGATAGGACTAGCTTTTACTGATATAATGAAAGATTTCTGGGCGTAAACTTAGACAGTAAGCTTAGTTGGAAGCCCAACATCTTGGAAATAGCAAACAAGGCTAATATAGCCATGTACTCGTGCAGAAACGCACTCGTTAAGAGGTGGGGCATGAAGCCGGAGGTGGTACACCGTATATTCACTGCCGTGGTAAGACCTATACTTATGTATGGGGTGAACATATGGTGGCCAGCTTTTGAAAAAGTAACATACACGAAGGGGATCGAAAAGCGTATGCTTATAAACGGGGCGCTGAGGACAACACCAACTCGCGATTTAGAGGTTATATTTCATCTTAACCCTGTCAATAAATCCTGAAATAAAATAGTGCGAAGTGTACACGTGATATAAGTATGTAGATAATAGTAGTGAAATTAATTTTGTAAGTGAAAGTTCCAAATGAAAACCAAATGCAATCCGTTTGGTAAACAAAACACAAAAGACATAGTAAAATCAATTTTCAACAATCGGTGTCGAGTACAATGAAAATTTGTAACATCTGCCATTTTGAAATTAAGAATAGATCTGCCGAAAGAGTAGAAAGACCAAAAAATGTTGACATGGTTGATGTCGGAACTGCGCAAACATTACAGTTGTAGCCTCAATTATCATCCTCTTCATGGAACTGGCGGGTAGTACAAAAACAAAAAGAACTTCTACCAACTGTGTGAATACAAGACAAGTCATGGTCTTGATACTGAATGGCACTTCTGTGCAACATCTCATAGAAAAGGTCCTTGCGACGGAATTGGAGATGCCTTTAAACGTAATGCGACGAAAGCCAGCCTTTCAACTAACTAACAATCAACTAACGGCAGCGCAACACCTTTCCGATTGGGCTACAATAACTGTGAATGAATCAACCAATGAATCTAATATAACTTTTAGATTTTGTGCAAATCAAGAGTACAGAAGAGTGGCACTAGCAAAAAAAACTGATTTAGTAAAAGCCATCACGATTACCATTGCTGTGTTCCCATTGGTAACAACCCTATCGCAGCGCGTCGAACTTCCATCAGAATTGGAAAGCTTTTATGATTTTAAATTAAAATAACTTTACTTTCTTGAATAATACTTAATTGTATTGAAATGTAAAATTCCACCCTAACTTGTTAAGACGTTCTATAAAACTCGAACGCGTCGAGTTTCCATCATGTAAGATAGCTTGTTCGAGTGGTACTTTCACTTGCTTTACGAATATAAAAAGTTCGATTATTCGGCAAAAAACTATCTAAAACTGAAATTCAAAGGATATATTGTACATTAATACCTAAGCACAATGGACAGTTTGTAAAATTGCCTTTCAAAGAGCTATAACACGTGAGAATCTGACAAGAAATACTTAAGATACACAAATTTAAAGAAAAAAACACGGGAAATCTGACACTGAAGTACCCCGACACGAGATTTAGGATCGGCACGTGGAACGTGCAGTCACTTAGAAAACAAGGAGCGTTGGAGGGCCTAATCAGGTGCATGAAGGACTATCGGCTGGAACTCTTGCTCTTCAAGAAACTCGTTGGCCTAAAAGTGGAGACGATATGTCCCAGGGCTATCCGTTGTTATACAGTGGGGATGACCTCGAAAATCTGAAGTTGGATTTCTTCTTGGCCCGCAGGTTAAGAAGGCTGTTTTGGATTTCCAAGCAGTCAATAACCGAATGGGTAAGCTTCGCTTGCGCAGTCAGTTAGCTAAACTATCAATAATTTGTGTACACGCGGCCACAGAAGTCAGCCAGCCCCAAGATAAAGACTCATTTTACAAAGACTTGGACGATCTAATGGGATCTATACCAGAACACATGTTAGAGTGGTTATTGGTGACGTTATGCTAGGGCTGGCAGAAATCAGGCCGACTTGTGTGAAAACATAGGTCCGTACTCCCAACACGAAACTACGACCGATAATGGTGAAAGAATGATGTACTTTGCGATTGCAAAGAGAGCAGCTAAGCGGATTTGTAGACGGAAGAAGCGAGAATGGTGGAAGGCCGAGGTTCTGAAAGTACAACAACTCAGCAATGAGCGCAGTTCGCGTAATTTCTTTAAAGGAATTACTGGACTGCATTATACTTTCAGGCTTGCGTCAACCGCCATTCGGGACAGTGATAGAAACCTATGTGTTAACACCGACGCAGTACTTGACGCATGGAGTGTTCACTTTACTGACCTGCTTGATGTTCATCATGCATCACGGACTGTTGTTGAGCCACCTCTAATACAGACTGCGAAGATTTGCACTGAGGAGCCATCCCATATGAGGAATTCACTAAGGCCATGCAGAGATTGAAACGAAACTGCTCACCTGGGGTGGACTAATTAATTCGATTAGTTTGGCGAACCGAAGTTATGCCTGACGAATGGAAAGTGGCCACCGTAAACCCAATCTTCAAGAAGAGAGACCGCTTGAAGTGTGAAAATTACCGCGGTATAGCTCTCCTTTGCACAGCATACAAGTTACTGTCCGACATTATATTGGATAGAATCACCCAACTAGCAGAGAGCTCGGTTGGTGACTATCAAGGAGGATTTCATCCGAATCGTTCAGTCATTGATCAGGTCTATCGCTGCGGATTATTCTATCTAAATATTATGAGATATCAATCCCCGTACATCAGGTGTTCCTGGATTTCCGGCAGGCTTATGACTCGATCAATCGAGAGAGTTTGTGGTTTGCCTTGGAATACCTAGGAATGCCAACAAAATTGGTATGACTGTGTTGGATGACAGTGACGCAGTTTCAATGCTGTGTTAAAGTTGGGAACAGGCGGCTATCGACAATTAGTTATGTGTGTTCGTGAACCGTATATAACTATTAACGGGGGAACGTGCCGAAAGTTTAAAATAAAAAATACACTTCACAATTTTAATTTGTTACAACATTTATTTTATAAAACCAAAACATGGAATGAAATAAAGTAGAGCTAGCGCGTGTACTTTTGCTACACATTTTATACATTTTTGTTGTTGATTATGCATAATGTATTTATGCATAATCATAAATTGATATTTTTATTAAAATATTTCAAAATCAATAATTTGACATATTTATTTTTTATGAAATTAAAATATTTCGAAATTAATAATTTGATGATTTGATATTTTTATATTTTGTATTTATAACAATTAGACATTCTGATGGTTCAGCGAATGTCTATATTGATGGTGCTTTTCTTTTTGGGATAGTTACAGTGGGACATAACTCCTCCCGTCCTCGTTCGGCGTCGTCCTCGGCGTCGTTCACGGAGACTTCTAACTGCAGGTTTTGTTGTATTTGCACGGGATTCGCTTCGTTTGTCATCTCGGTGTTGTTTTTCAGCTTATAATAGATATAAATGACTGCTATTGAAATACAAATAAGGAATGTAATAGTGGTTCCTGAAATGATAATATGATTATTTTGTTTCATTTCATAGTAATTTTTGAGATGATTTATTGATTCCAAGTTATTTATTGATATGTTAGCTAAACGTGGCAAATTTATTTTCTTCGATTCGTCCGTAGTTAGATTTATGCCATCAAAAGGCTGAATTACGAATATCTTCGCAAATGTGACTTTATTTTCGTTATTGTATATTATATTATTGATTGTTATAGAACAATTTTTAAAATGTATTAACTTTTTTCCTTTTAGAATTGCTTTTTTAATTTTACAAGTCGAGTATATTTGTAGGCTTTTTGCTGAAGATACATAGAGGTATTCTGGTTCCATGTAGTCTATATCTTCGAAATCATCGATAAGCATAGTGTTGCAATGTGCATGTTGATTATTAATTAGTTGGGCTATACAGCTATTGTTTATATTGTGTATCTGCTCTCGTTGGCAATAGTATGTTGATTCGATATTTAGGCAAGGTTTGCTAATCATCATGTATACTTTATGGTTTTGGATAATGGAATTAGTTGTTGTTATTATTATTTGGGAATTGTTTATTGGGATAGGTTTTATATGATAGTATGTTAGTATATCATTATAAAATAGTGGTATTTCGATACTTAATATAATATTTGTTCCATTATAAAAGGCTGTAAGTTCAAGTAACTCATATACTTCTTCGTATGAAGCCAAATTTATTTTATTCTCAACTAAATGTTCATGAATATATGTTAGATCTTGTCTATTAAGAATATGTCTTGAAATTATTTTAATTTTTGCAAATGTTAAGATTTCATGTACATTATTTATTTGATCTTTTAACATTTCCATATTGGTGTCTATACGATGTAAGTAGTTGTCAATTAACATAACTTGCCATGCTGATTGGGACATGTATCGTTGTGATTCTATTTCTTTTTCGATAGCACTAGTTAGAGCATTAATATGGTTTGTTAAATTATCAAATCTTTCAAGCATTTGCTGGTTTAATTTCATTTGACTGTTATATTGAGAATTTATTACAAAATTACCATTTTCTAACCGGGTAATGGCATCCTGAATTTGGATATAATCATTATTATCCAGATTCCCTGTAATGCTCTTAATTACCGTTCCGAATGGGTTAATTAATCCTCTTTTGGTTCTAACGAAAGGGTATAAATATGAAAGTTCTAATTTTAGTTTGTTACTTTTAATTTTTGCCAAATTTACTCGTTCTTGTTGAAATTTTTTTTCTTCCAGTATTTTGGTAACTAAATCGATGTTTTTATTTATAGATTCTAGATTAGCTTTCAAATTATCTAGTTGTATTATATGTAAAAGTTTAGAATAACCTGTTATTATTCTGGCTTTACCCATGTCTAGCCCAAGTATTCCTTTGTTATTTTCTAGGTCGAAAATTTCTATTGATTGTTGGGTTGAACATGACGCGTACCTGTAATGGTATTATTATTTTTTAATACGATTTTTATGTACTGTTCGCTTGTTTGTAATAACGTTTGTATCATTGTCTTGAACTATTATGTGTTTGATATATTTAGGTGTTAACTTATCCCTAGTAGTGTTTAGTTCATAAATAGTTTCACCAGGTTCATATACCTTTGGATCGTCTCTATTTTGGTTGGCTTTAGTTATTACGTTAGTTTTTATTTTTGAATTATGCTCTCGAACTATATTTTTAACCGTATTATAGTTTTCCCTAATGTGTTCAAGGTATTCTTGTGGATGTTGGTTAATTTTATCTGGTAATTGTTTCAAATCTTTGAGATGACCCTTATATAACTCAAATGGAGTCAAACTAGTTGATGAATGGATAGAGTTGTTGTATGTTAGTAAAGATTCATCCATTAATTCGGAAATTGAAAGTGTTTTATTCTGTGAATAAATAATTCGGGCGATTTCTGTGATTGTAGAATGGAATCGCTCGATTGGGCTGTTTCCCGTACTTGCTTTTGGAGTTGTGAAATGTAACTTAATGTTATGCATTTCAATAAAATTTTTAAATATTTCAGAAGTGAATTCTGCAGCATTATCTAGTATGATTTTTACTGGTATGCCATTTTGGGCAAAATAGTTTTTAAATTTAGAGATTATGGTTGTTGATTTCCTATCAATGATTTCGTAAGCGAGTGCAAATTTCGAAAATTTGTCAATTATGGTTAGAAAAATTTTCTTTCTAAGACTGAAGGTATCACAATGAATAATTTCCATAGGTGATGTTGGGTTTTCCGTAATGTTAAATTTTATTTTACTTGGGTTCCTCTCGTATTTGTTGAGGTTACAAACTTCGCATTGTTTAACGTAGTCTGTTATTAATTCCTTCATTTTTGGGAAATAATAGTTTCGTTTAAGAGTGGCATAATTTTCGTTAATTCCACGGTGTTTGGAATTATGACATTTTATTATGAGTTCCGCTTGTTTGAGCGAATCTCCAATGTCTTCACGTATTTTGGTGGCTCTCACAATTTTAATTCCTGATTCTTGGAAATTTTCCTTAAATACAGTTTGAATTAAATTAAATACGTCATCTTTACAGTGGATAGCTGTAAAATGTTTTTTATTAGGAAAGGTTGACAAGATATATATAATGTCATTAATTTCGAATACAGATTTTTTGAAGAGAAATCTTTTATATTCTTGATGTTTAATAATTAGAACTTTTTTCATTTGCTCATGTTTATCGTCGACTATAAACATAAGTTGTGTTTTAAATTCATTTACTAATGAATTTGTAGAATTAATTAATGTTTCTTTCGATTTCGCTGTATTTACGTTTCCTAAGTATATATTATAAAATTGATGAAGAGTTTCATCTAAGTTTTTATTGGGAAGTTCTTGGATCGTTTTGAACATATTGATGTCATTTTTAATTTTTAATAATTTTTGTGGTATACCATGGTAATTATTGCCGAGATCTTCTTGTGTCTCTTCATTAATTACTTTATTCCTTTCGGATAATGAGCTCTCTAATAAAGTTAATGACGAGTGTCTTTGTGCCTCCTCACTACCTATATTACTATTAGCTTTATTGCCAATTTTGGACTTATTGCTATTTATTGTAACATCATTATTCGGTATGCTGCCGTTTAAGGAGAGGTTACTTTGTTTATTTTTTTGTAGATCTTCTCTAATAGAGTCAATGGTATTCGGGTATGATAACTTTCCATTGCCTAAATACTCATTAAGCTCTAATCTCGATAGAGCGTCAGCATTGGTATTTGCTGTCCCTTTTTTGTGAACAATGTTATAATCGTATTCTTCTGAGCGGAGCCTCCATCGAACAATTTTTGATGTTGGGTCCTTGCAATTGAACAACCAGACCAAGGGTTTATGGTCAGTTACAATTGTAAATTTACGGCCATAAAGATATGGTCGAAAATATTTAACGGCCCAAACAATACCTAGAAGTTCTTTTTCTATGGTACTATAATTTTGTTCGGTTTTTGATAGTGTGCGAGAAGCATAACAAATTGGTAAATCTTTGTTAATTTCTCCTTGGGATAAGATGGCCCCTAACGCTATGTTAGATGCGTCGGTAGTGAGTACGAAATTTTTATTAAAATCCGGATATTGAAGTATTGGTTCGGAAGTTAATAGTTTCTTACATTTTTCGAAACAGTTTATATAATCGTCGTTTAATACGATTTTTGCAGATTTTTGTAAACATGATGTGAAAGGTTTTGTTATTTTTGCAAAGTCTTTTATGAACTTACGATAATAACCGATTAATCCAAGGAAACTTTTAATTTCCTTTGGTGTTTTAGGAATTTTGAAGTTCTGTATAGCTTCAATTTTTGAAGGGTTTGGTTTGACACCTTCTTGGGTGATTATATGTCCCAAGAAGCCTATTTCTTTTTTTAGAAAGTGGGTTTTGTCAATTTGTATTTTTAGATTTGCTTGGCTTAATTTTTTAAACACTTTATTGAGATCTTCAATGTGTTCTTGGAGGCTAGAACTGAA
The DNA here is from genome assembly GCA_951394425.1 of Tipula unca. Taxonomy (NCBI): domain Eukaryota; kingdom Metazoa; phylum Arthropoda; class Insecta; order Diptera; family Tipulidae; genus Tipula; species Tipula unca. The sequence continues at coordinate 119,563,041 of OX596381.1, read as the reverse complement.
AACTATTATGTCGTCCATATAGCACAGTACGTGATTTCCTTGAAGGTTACCCAGAATGTTGTCCATTACTCGTTGAAACGTGCTTGGAGCATTCTTTAGGCCGAAAGGCATACGAACGAATTCGAAATGTCCTCCTTCAATAGAAAATCCGGTTTTATTGATGTCTGCCGAATTGATTTCGATTTGATGGAAACCAGCTGCCAAATCTATTGTAGTAAAATACATTGATTTACCAAGTTTGTCTAAGATGTTGTTAATATTTGGTAATGGGTATTTGTCATCTATCGTTTGCTTATTTAGCTGACGATAGTCTATGACAAGGCGCCATTGTTTTTTCCCTTTCGAGTCTGGTTTTTTGGGCACCATCCAAATTGGTGATGACCAAGGACTATACGACGGTCGAATAATCCCTTGACTCAGTAGTTTGTTAATTTCATTTTTAATATCCTGTTTTTGATTTTCGGGGTGTCGGTATTGTTTAATATATACCGGTTTATCGTTGGATAGTTTAATATCATGTTTAATACTGTTTGAAAAAGTAAGTTTGTCGCCTTCTTTGAAAAAGATATGTTCATATTTCTGGCATAATTTTAGTAACTTTGATTGTTCTTCTCTATTGAGATGATTCATATTAATTAAGTTTTTTATTTTTCCTAATATTTGTGTTTCATTGCATGATGTGCTTATAAAATTAATTTCATTATTTGAGATATGAAATGGTTTAACATGTAATGGTTGAAATAGATAAACTTCCTGTTCCTTATCGGAAAGGTTAATTATTTCCACGATGGAGTGAAAGGGCTCACAGGTTTTGTAGATTCCTTCCTGTATTTGAATACCATAACGTAATGTTATTGACGGGGTATAAAATTCGCCTGTTTCCATGGAAACCGGGATTTTGGTAATTATTTTAGAGAATGGTTGCATATAAAAAGGTTTTATGCAAGAAGTTAAGTTAGAGTGAAGTTTTAATTTAAAATTAGAATTTTCTAAAATTTGATCTTTTAGATTAATATTTGCTTTTAATTCAGATAAGGTTTCGTACCCTATTAAACCATCAAATGTTTTGTGGAATTTGAATAGAAATATTTCAATTGGTTGAGGAATTTCATCGAATTTTATTGACGTTCCCTTTGTAATAACAGAGGTTTGAAATATACTAGTGATTTGCATATGAGTTTTAATAATTTTGTTTTGATTTGATATAAATTTAGGGTTGATAAAGGATTTATCAGCTCCTGTATCAACTAGAAATTTAAGTTGTTGATTATGTAAAGTTAAAATTACATATGGCAAATTTGATGTTTGTAGATTATTTAGTTCTCCGAGGCATGAGATTGAAAATCCTCATCATTTACTTCCGATTCTATATTAAACGCTTGTGGTCCATTAAATTGTTTTTTATACGGTTCTTTTGGTTCCGTTTTTATTTTTGTTAGTGATTTTTTGAAATCATTTTGTTTATAATATGTTTGAGAATTAGAGGGTGATTGGTTATAATTTTGTTTAAAATTTTTGTAATATGTTTGGGAACTAGAGGGTGATTGATTATAATTTTGGTTAAAATTCTTGAATGGTTTATAGAATTTTTTTGTTGGTTTTTGTTCAGGTTGTTTGAATGGTTCTTTTATTTTTTGTATGTTATGTTCTTGATTAACAAATTCTAAGGCTTCCGATAATGTTTTCGGTTGCCTGGCTCTCAACCAAGATCCCATAGGTTCTTGTATACCTCCAATGAATATTGTTAACCCCATTTGAACGTAAAGTTCTAATTTTGCTTCCATCACGCATTTTTCCAATTTTTGTAGTTTTAATTGGTTTGTTAGCATTGTGATGATATGAGTTATATTTAGATATAACTCATCGGGCGATAAATTATTTTTAATCAAATTGTGCAATTCAAACGTCAACGTTGGTTCGTCCCGTTTGTCTGCGAAATTTAATATTAAAACTTTTTTTATTTCGTCCCAATTGTCATTATCAATCGAGTGGGTTAATAGCACATTACTTGCTTTTCCAATAATTTTGCTCCTTATTCCACTGATGATAATTTTATAATAATCACTATCTTTAATTTTTTCACATAACTTTAGGATATTATCTACGTTGGATATAAAGAAGTAAATTGAGTTCTTATCCCCATCAAACGGTCGAATGTGTTTGATGATATCGGGTAATTGGAACAACTTCAATGTTCTATCAATTTCTTCATCCATTATTTGTTTTTCTCTTAACAGTCTGTATTCCCTAAGTCGTTTCCCAATTTGTATTTTAGATATAATTTGTTTATGGACTTTGATATCGTCTTGCGACATACACTATATGCAATGAACACTTATATGAATCACAAAAAAAATTTGGCTTTTGTAAAATACTACGAAGATTCGTATATTTTTTGGAGTTACTTTAGTTCACACCAATTGGTTATATTCGATTTAAAAAAAATGTTTTCTTAGTAACACGATTTTATAATGATTTAAAAAAAAAATTAGTTTGTGTGGATATTAGTATACATGAAAGAAAGTTCGCTTACCATGCCAATACCATAAGTATGTAGGGTTGCATTGATGAATGTTGGCGTTGATCAGGCACCAAATCACAATTTACTATAGTTAATATTTTAATATTTATAATCACAAAGTAATTTTTTTTTTTGTTGTTTAACAAAATTGCACTATATTTTAAATTTTAATTGCACTTTTAAAATTTTTTCTTTTCTAACTAAAAATTTTGTTCTGTGTTTCACTGTTTAAATTTTTTGTTTTTATTTTATCACTGTTTTCACTGAGATTTATAATTCGAACGCGATTTTTATTTTAGATTTAGAGAGAGAAAAAAAAATTTTTTAATTATCAACTGCGCCAGTTATGTGTGTTCGTGAACCGTATATAACTATTAACGGGGGAACGTGCCGAAAGTTTAAAATAAAAAATACACTTCACAATTTTAATTTGTTACAACATTTATTTTATAAAACCAAAACATGGAATGAAATAAAGTAGAGCTAGCGCGTGTACTTTTGCTACACATTTTATACATTTTTGTTGTTGATTATGCATAATGTATTTATGCATAATCATAAATTGATATTTTTATTAAAATATTTCAAAATCAATAATTTGACATATTTATTTTTTATGAAATTAAAATATTTCGAAATTAATAATTTGATGATTTGATATTTTTATATTTTGTATTTATAACAATTAGACATTCTGATGGTTCAGCGAATGTCTATATTGATGGTGCTTTTCTTTTTGGGATAGTTACAGTGGGACATAACTAATTGTTGCAGTTAACTCGGGTGTTCGACAGGGAGATTCTCTGTCCCTGATACTCTTTAATTTCATGTTGGAGTACATCTTTCGGAAACCTGAAACACCTTAGCGCAACATCATATATCGCCAGTCCAATCAGGTGCTTGCATATATGCAAATGACATATGCGTGTTTGGACTGAGTAGGAACGGTGTGACAGAAATACTTGATCCGCTTGTAGAGTTTTCAGCTTCTGTTGGACTCAAGGTCAATTAGTTCAAAACAAAATACATGATCTCTGGTTTTAGGGACAATGGCACACCAGATTTTAGTAGTGACCACTACACGTTTGAGGGAGTGAGGAGGTTGAAATATTTGGGTTTTCTTATCACCCGCGAGAATAGTGTGGGTAAGGATATTAAAGTACGGTTGGCAGCTGGTAGTCGTGCTTTGTATCCTCTAAGGCGACTGCTAAAATCTAAACACTTATCAAGTGCCGTGAAGCTGAAGCTTAACAAAGCGTTGATCATGCCCGCTGTTATGTTTGGATGTGAAAGTTGGGCGCTGACGGATGAGTACGAGAGTTGGCTCCTTACATTTGAGAGAAGAGTCATGCGTGTGATTATGGCCCAAAACGTGAAATAGATGGTACATACTGAGCTCTTTACAATGTCGAGATCAGAGATCTGATGAAGATCCCCGATATTGTACATGAAATAAGATCGCAGCGAGTACGGTGGCTCGAAACTCTCTGAAAGGAGATCCACCATATGGTAGGCGCAGAGGTCGTTGCAGGCGACAATGGCTCCACGATGTAGAGAACGACTTGGTCTCTTCAGATTGTCTAAGACAGTATGAAGACCATGCTCAGGATCGAAACCGTTGGAACCAAATAGTTGATTCAGTAAGGGGCCAGTAATGGCCTTTAAAACTGTTTTATTATTATTATTTACATTAGTTGATATCGGTATACAATACCAATGTGTTCAGTATACAATCATTTTTAAACTATTCATGTTAACTACAATGAGCTGATACAAAACTTTTTAGCATGTATACTTCCATATTATTATGGGTGTTGTAAATCAATTTTAAATTATCAGCCGCAAAATAACAAACCCATAAATTAGATTGAATCTGTACACTCCTCGGTATATACTCGTATGTATAGAATTTACATAACCAAAAAATAATGTCGAGCATAAAATTTGCATTAATTTTACAAAGAAAACGTACTTCTTCACTGATTTGTTCCAATCCCCATGGTAAATCAATTGAGGCATTTTTCTTAAGTAGATTTTATGAAAATTGTACAATATGTGTGTACATATTATGAGTATAGCAGCTAACAGGTTGCAAAAGACATAAAAATCCATAAAATAATCGAAAAGAAAACACTTCCTTCAATGGTTTTACTAGGATTTTTCTCGTTTTCGTATAAGTATTGAACAAATTTAGTGTCACACTTCAATAAAATAAAAAAATTCTCGTAAAATGGCTCATACGTACATACGTACATACATCGGATAGATTTTCTCTACTTTTGCTAAATCCATATCCCATAATATACCGTATTATTTTCACGTAGAGCGATTTATTTATAAGACGGAATGTGTCTTTACGTTCTAAATTGGTTTTTGATCACATTCATTCTGTGTGCAGACACACATATATATACACACCCACATACACACATAAAAAGGGTTCTCTTTATATGGAATATGTTTTGTGAAAGAAAAATGATAAAAGAAATTATGAATAGACGATGTTTTTCTTTTTTTGCTGCTATATCGAGTAAGGTATTATCAATGCTTAATCAACTGTATCAAACATAATTTCCGATCAATTGGAAATTGATATATTAATCTCTATCTATGTATATGTATATCTGTGTTTTCCTCAATTGTGACAAAACCGAACGGACGGATATATATTCAAAGTTTGAAATCTAAAAAAAAGCAGCAAAATGTGACACGAAGTAAATTAAAAATTAAATGGATTGATGCGTTGGGCGATTGGGTTTTCTTTCATCGTATACAGGAACAACAAAAATATGGCGCCAAAAATATGCCGAAAACGATATCTATGATTAACGATTTTCCTGTCACGTAATAATTCCTTCAATATCGATTTAAATTAATTTATTATATCCAGGTATACGCACATATATATATATATATAAATTATAAAACGTCTTTCATTTTGAAAGCAATCAACGCACACAAAACAAAAATTGAAAATTTTCGTAAAATTTTCAAAACTTTTTTCCAGGTAGAATGGCAGGCGCGTATCTATGGTAAATACATAACGATAAAATATGATCATCCTCAAAAATCCCACAATACACACCCACCTTATCTATAAAATTTTATATTCCAGTTTGATTTTAGATAAAAACCACAATCTGCCAGTAATTTCGGTTTTCCTTTATGTACCAAAAAAAAAATTAGACTAAAGGAAAATCTTGATTAACATAAATCAACAATCCAAATATATATATTTATATAAGTATATATTCACACACACACACACACACACATACAAGAAAAACAGTGCAAAACACGACAGAGGAGTGGGATTTTAAATTTAAGTAAATTTTCTTCTATTTACCTTGTATTTGTTGCCGATAAACATTTTCTCGAAGATTTTCTTTATTTTCTATGGCTTTTCCACTTGATTTTATTTTTATGTTACCATTTTATTTATTTTTTGTTGTTGGTATAGATGCTTTGTTGAAGATTGATAATAATTGAAGTTGAAAATCATTCACAACATATAGCTTTGGCATTATTCGTTTTATTATTTTCTTTAAGTCGTGAGTTTTACTATACAGATACCGTAATACCTATGGCAACCTAATAATAAACAATTATTCCATGAATCCATTAAAATACGATTTATGAATTGGAAATCAACAAAAACAAGAAATGTTTAAATTATTGAATGAATATGATAGATTGGTGGCAGTTGGACATAAAGATATTATATTTAATCTTTAGTATTTTGTGATGGAAGACTCAAAATGCGAGAGATCTCATTCGTCACGTTATCTAAATTATGGTTTACACTTTACTTTAATAATTAATAATAAAACAAATAAGTTGAGAAGACACTTCACGCTAGTTAAAATTAGGCGTGGTCTACCTCCTAGTAATGTTGTTATGATTTTGAAATTTTAAGATTGCCCTCAATATACGAGAGAGTAATACAGTAGCCATACAGCGTTTTCAAATTCTATGTTTAACTGCCCGGGAAAATTTACGTTCACACGATAAACTGTGTTTTCTGTCGGACGTTTCTTTCATACAGAAAGAACTGATATCAAATTTTTAACACAAAATTTCGCTAATATCAAATTTATGCGAATGTACATTTTTCCAGATTTCGATTAATTACTTAGAAATTTCTAAATTGATATCATGCATTACTATAAAAATGCAATTTGATTATATGAGAATGATAGCCGTTGGTAAATTACCAACAAATGGATTCATCCAAACGAATAAAAAAAAACGTCTATAGAACGCCTATCAGGACGTGGAGTTTTCATAAACTTCACTTGACACTAGACAAGGACAGCTGCAAAGCGGGTGGGTCACTCTTTCTTTCTCCTCCTCATCACCATAGCTACATCAGAAACCATAAGCGGGGGCTCCAAGTGTACTTGCGTGTACCCCTATGAGACTATGTCCCGTTATAGATCTCACGACCATACCAATATGGTGCTGTCAAAGAGATATCAGCTGGCCGGATCTGGACCGGTCAAGTCTAGGCCAGATTTGTCTGGTAATTGCACACGACCTGGCGCTACACCATCTATATCCTCAAGCACCAGTTTACAGGAAGCAAGCGGTATTCTGATATCTGCAGCCTGCTTTGTCAAGTAAGGCGTGCTATGCCCTTACGGGCAAGCTCATCTGTCTTTACATTCCCTACGTTATTGGAGTGTACTGGCACCCACGTCAAGGGAATATTGAACTGATCAGCCATCTGCGAGATACTGCAAAAGTCTGGCAGACGATAAGAGAGTTTGATCTCCAGAATACCCCACAGCCGACCTCTCTATCGCTTTTTTGGGGGGATTTTATCATTATTTCAGGTTAGCCACAACTTTTAACACTGGCCACCAGATGACAACCCCATATAGAAGTATGGGTTTGATCACTGAGACATTGAGCCAGTGTACTATTTGGAGCTCCATACCCCTTCTCTTGTCAATGGCATGTTTTTGCAAGAGTAGAGCGCTATAATAGCTTATTTTACGCTTTCTAAGAAGTTTGATTTCCAGCTTTCCGTAAAAAGCAAGCAAATATTAGTTAGTATTGGCGGGTTACACTCAGGAAGTTTGTGCTTCCAGGTAAATAGGACCAGCTCCGTTTTCTGTGGGTTCGCGTTCAGTCCATAGTTGCTAGCCCACTTAGAGGTGCGGCCAAGTGCGCACTGCATGCGCTCATTCAATGTATAAGGATATTTACTGAAGACCGCAATAGCAACATCATCCGCATAGGCAATCACCCTGAAGCCTTGCTTTCCAGGTTAAGTAACAATTCATTAATGACCAAATTTCAAAAAAAGGGGGATGCAACTCAACCTTTGTGTACCTCAATTCACAAATCTACCGACATGTACCTCACCTAGATGATTGTTCACGATCCTGCCTATTAGCATTTGTTTTATCTAGCTTCTGGGTAACTCGTCTACCTTCAGACATATAAGCGCCCGAGTCATTAACCACAGTCTGACGTCGCTAAAGGCCCCCTCTACATCTATGAAAGTTACCGTAGAATATTCCTTATATTCTCGAAATTTTCCAACAGGGCCAATAAAAGAGAGGAGATCTGTTTCCACCGGTCGTCCCTTACAGAACGCTTGTTGAGATTTCGACAGTTCGTCCGGCTTGATTGAGCCTCTGATGTAAGCTTTTGTTTACCTTTCTAGTGATCTTAATACAATCATTTCGTCTGATAAACTTATAAGCCTAAAGTCCTTGAGATAGCAATGAGAACTTTTTCCCACCTTAGGTATAATTATTATTTTTACTTCAGCCTTTTTACTAGGAATGTGACAAAGTTCAAGGCTGCTTTTGAAGATGACTTCCAGTCAAGATAGGGTTAAGTCAAGACTTCATTGGTTTGAAACCGATTATTACCCACAGGATTTTCCGCCTATTTACTTGAGAGCCCTACATCAGTATTTATCTCGGGTCTCTACGGAGCTAGTGTCGATCACTTCGGAAAGTGCGTTTCTCATAGTAACTTCAGGAATTCCCCATTTCAAGTAGTCCTTGATCTATCCGGCCGTTGGATATAACTCGGGGTATAGAAGAACTAGAACATAGAACTTTGCATAGCCTCGCATACTGGGACTCCTATATATTATAGTACAGCCTCGAGGCTAGGTACGCGAACCAATAGAAATGAAGGAAGCAATACAAGCTGAAAATGTAGTATTTCTCGTGATCCAGTCTCAGCAATTTGCTGATGAACTATAGCAAGTTTTCGTAGACAGGAAAAAATCAAATCGAATTCAAAATTGAAATCATTGAATATTTTCTTGTATGAAGATGTATTGCTCAGAGTAGGTGGTCGATTTAAAAATTCAAATTTAAAATATTCATCTCAACATCGCGGACATTCGAACTATTTGATAGTTATAGAAATTCACCATGCATCGTTACATGGTGATCTACCATTTTTTCTTCGTGTTGACATTTGCTAAAAATATTGGATGATTGATGCTCGAAATAGCATAAAAAGGGTAATCGTTAAAAATGCACCACTTGTATTCGATTCCAGGTGTTTACTAGATACTCGAAAATAGGTGAATTATTAGCTTTGAAGGCTACAAAGTGGCCTCTTCTAAATATCCATTTGGACTACACTAACTCGATATATATTAAGGCCACTAAGAGCTAAGAGCAGCCAAAACAAGGGCCTGGAGGCTCTACTGTGGTAATATACAGGACTCCTCGGAGGCGGTCAGGCTACGCAAAGTACTAAGTTCTAGTCCTTCCATCCCGAGTTATTTACAACTTCGTGTAGTGAGGAATCCTTGGAGCAACTACTAGAAACGCATTACCTGGAATGCTCGGTACTAGCTCCGTAGAGACCCGTGATAAATAGGGGTATAGACCCCGTTACTCATATAGTATATAGCCGATAAATTCTATGGTAATTAATAAACAGTTTTAAGCCATACAAGTCGGCAGAACCTGATGGTATTATTGCTGTGGATATCCAACCCTACCTTGGCTGGAAGAAATCTTCAAAGTCAGCTTAGAACTTTGTCATATTCTTAGAAAATGGACTGAATTAAAAGTATTTTCATACCAGGCGAGAAAAAGCTCTCATTGCTATCCCAAAGACTTTAGTCCTATAAGCTTACCCTATTTTCTATTAAAATCACTGGAAAGAAAAATAGAGGCTTACATCAGAGGCTTAATCAAACTAGACGAGCTGTCAGGATATCACCACGCATACTGTAAGGGACGATCGGTGGAAACAGCTCTCCATTCCCTTATTGGCCCGATTGAGAAATCACTTGACTATAAGAAATATTCAATGGTAACTGGATCATTCAGAGGCTGGATAGATCAAATGCTTAGATGCAAGATCGTGATAGCTCATCTGGGTAATATAGCAACAGCATTTTCAAGATTTCTGCCAGCTTCTCCATAAACCAGAACCATTTCAATATTCTCTGGCACAGTTAAATGCTCCATTCTAAAGTATTTTGTCGTTTATTTTGCAATTACGAAAAACATGAAGATAAGAAATAACACAAACGTTAAATGTGATTTACAAAACTGAATAAATTGTTTTGATGACGCATTTTTTTAGTATTTCCAATGAAAACGTGATGTTTTTTATTTCAAACGTATTGCAGAATCGAATGCGTGTGTTCTAAGAAGGAAAAATTGAAAAAATTCGGCAACGGCATCTATCATGAACCGAAAAAAATATTTCATTCAAATCATACGTACTTTTAGTCGTAGAATCCGTATCTGCAATAAAAAATATGGCTTCCTATCTTAGTTTAAAAGTTACCCCCGCCCCTCCTACAAAGCGGGGGTGGGGGACTATTTTTTTTGCACTAATGTATTTCCCCCGCGGTATGATTAAATTTTGATTATGGACATTTTTTCCGTAGAGTGGCTATTTTTCGAGATATTTGATCGTCTCAGTTTAAAAGAAACACCCGGTATATGTACTTGGCCTCGTATATATTCAAATTTTACTCGTTTGTTCCCTAAAAGAGCAAACCATGCGTATTACCAAATCCAGTTAGTTTACAATTTACATTTCGTTATATATTTTTTGAAATTGACAGCTTCCTCGAAGTATATATAAATTGATACGGTGATACTCTGGACAATGTGTTATGGGACGAACGATCTTGGTATCGTACCTACTCGTTCAATAATCAAGCAAAACAATGCAGTGGATTTAATACACCAAGCAGCAGATGCAGGTTAGCGATATCGAAGAGAAACAAACAGATTTGAATACCTAACGGAGTAACGAATGAAAAAGAATTAGATAAAGAAACCAATACTTGAGATTCCTTGACGTGTTGGATGGGAATGAGATTATAAAATGATTTTTGTTTATAACTGTGGAATATAATTAACTGGAACAGAATTAGATCGTCTGCACAACGTTTTACAACGGAAATAAATTTGTCGTAGATTCCTGTGTTTTCGGATGAAGTATGGCATACACCAAAGGAATTGTTGTTTTGATTGGATGGCATGCAGGGTATACAACTGTTGAAACAAAATTGGGGAGCATTCGAACGTTTCATCGGCTAAATAAATGTTACACTGCGACAGGAGGATTATTAACTATTGAAAAGACAATAATAGGACCATCAGTGTTTCTTGAACCATTTAAAACAATTTCTTGGCATGTACTGAGCTGAGAAAATCGTTCTGACATGACTAACTCTAGCTAATTGTTCGAAGCATTGCGTACCACTTATTTTAACTCTTTTAGTGTTACAGGTAGTATATTATGGTCATCCACTTAAATTACTGGTGTTATATTTTCATCCGTTGGCGGCCGAGGAAACGGTTGAAAAGTATCTTCTTAGAGTGCTGCAAACAAGGCAGCTTGTTGTTTAGCACTTCTAGCGTAGCTTTCATCGTCATTTTTGAATGGTGGTACTTGCACATACGTTCGATTTCCATATAGTAACGAAGGAATTTCTAAATTGGAAAATGTAGGTATGTATATACAGAAGAAGGTTTAAAGAGAAGGTTAAATCTGCCATTTACCTCTGTGGCCGATTGTTTACATGTTCGCATTGAATTGTGATACGCTCACCTGCGCATTTTACACATTTTGGTCTGTGATTGCGATACATTTGGGTTCGTTGGCAACTGGTATATTTTACTACCTCGTGTTTAATGTCCGGCTACTCGACCTGTATAACCGAATCCATAAGTTGAGTTATAGAATCAATTTCATTATGGTTTTTACTTCTTTTTAATTACATTTTAAAGAGTGGTAATACCTTTTTGTATTTTAGTTTATTTCTCGACCACAGCCTTGGACATAATTGGGTATGGGTTTCAGCAACTTTGAGTTTGATTCTTTTGATCTGGTTGGCTACAATTACTTTAGTCCTTTGCCAGCGGATTTAACAATACAGTTTGAGGTTTAATTTTCTTTACATCCCGCGATTGGTGTTACCGGGCCCGAGTTTTTACCATTTTCGTTTGACGAGTTTCCTGTACGAGTGTATGATTATAGTTATGGGGATCGAATTGCGTTGTTTTGATTGAGTTCAACTAGCAAACAAACCAGTTGCTATAGTTAAATGGTCTAACATACAAACTTGAATTTAAAATTAATTTGTTTCCGAATTTTTAATTCTATTTGCGCATGTGCAAATATAAACTAGTAAATCATGACAGTTTACGCAAAACGTATGAGCATCTATTCCGCCTAGTCGTCGATATTATTGGTGTTGGTACATTCGGTTTGGTTGTTATGTTACTTATATGGTTAGTGTTACTTATATGGTTAGTGTTACCGGCGATAGCGATGCATGTGGTTGGTGTATGTTTTTGTAATTGTTAGTATACGCTTGAACTTTTTGGTGTAGTTTGTATAAGTTGAAGTGAATTCTTCAATTCTATCTATAAGGCCATTGACACATCGCAAATATTTTTTTTCCAGGAATACCATAAGAAAGCGTTTACACAAAATTTATGTAAACATATGTTTAGAATCGTTAAAGAGGCAATTAGAGTAACATAGAAATCCTTTAAATGTGCCAAGCTTACAAAAATAGATTAGTATATAGTCCAAACGACCACCGACTACTGCCCAAAAACTAGTGTTTACATTTTAATGTTTAATAATTGGTATGTAATAGTTTATGCTAGGATAGGTATTAGGTACATTACGTACTTGAAATTTCATTTCAATTTCTTTAATTACATTTATAATTTTGATTTATTTTAAAACGCCTAAATGTCTACTATAATATCTTTTAACATATTAACGCATATACACCTTTCAGAAAATTACTTTGATTTTAGTATATTGCGAGGTTTTTGAGGGACGTAGCAGAAACCTTTTAATCTTGTAAATTAGTCAATAGTACCAAACTTTATCAAAACCTTGTGAAATTTAAAATTCTTTGTACTTGCTCTATAGTGCCATGCTGATTTCGGAATTCAAATTGATGGTCTGGATGGAAAAAGATGCCTTTCTTCTAGTATTGCTTTCAGTTTCTTTAATAAAAAATTTTCAAATAACTTTGGAGTTTACGGAAAAGTTTTTTATTAATGTTTTTTTGAGATATTCGAAGTTTTCAATTATCTATTCCATTTCTATTTGCTACAAGTCACAGCAATACTATACATTTTTTTGTTTAAAAAACTGTAGTAGGTACATATACAATCATATATCGTTTTCTTCAATCATATCTATATGATTATAAAACGCTAAAGAACGAAAGTATTTTTACGATTTTGGCGACATCTCTATATGGGTAGAGACACTATCGTAAATATAAACTGTAATAATTAGATGTGTCTAGAATATTCAGGAATCGTCTAAACACTCTGAAACATTGTGGAATATTCAGGAAGGCTAGAATATTTGGTATAAATACGAGATGAAATTTTAGGAGTGCGTTATTTGTGTTTTAATCGTGATAGTGCTAGTAGTAATAAAACGGAAATAATGAAAGTTAAGTGTTTATAAAGTGAAATACAGTGTTATTAAAGTGAAATAAAGTAATTATTGTGAAGTTAAATAATTAAGTTAAATAACTGAGTTAAGGAAAATTAGTGATCAGTGTAAATTATTCGGAAATAAATAAATTTAGTATTATCTAAAATTTACATCGCTTGTTTTATTCACAATCTAGTGATCGAAACTTGTCTGACAAGGCAAAAACGTAACAGTATGTTAAAACTTGCTAAGGTCGATACATGCAAAAGAAGAGAGTTAAAATAAATCTTGTATAAAGTTAGTTTTACTAAGTGCAGTAGTCTGTCATTTTCGCATTTACTATTATATTATTAGCTATTAATCTACTCGTCTATACAGATTTATTTCATATCTACACAGATCATATTAAAACTATAAAACATCGTGAAAGCTCTATAAAAAAACTATTCAGTTTTTATGTAGCGTCTGTCTATCATTTACGGTTTGATACCATGAGTATCTAGAGATAAAAATAATAATCTATTATTACGTTTAAAAATAGTTGTTGTTGTTTTCCAAGTAAAATATAAAACTACCGTTTTGGTCTGATGAATAAACCATAATATTATAAATAATAACTATTGTAGTATAACTGATATAATAGAAAATTTTATTGAATAATTGTCAATTTTCAATATTACGAATATATTTTCGTAGTAGGTAAGTTTGTGTTATTGTAAAGCATTCTTTTTACGTTGATGTTTTAATGGTAAAAGTAATAAAAAACATGATATGGTACGCTTGTAACGAGATCTATAAAACGGGTGGATTGTAAAATCATTTATTAAAATTACAAAATTGTGCTTTCTATACAGAACGCAACTTTTCTAATTTTTGGAACTGATATTTTCTAAAAAATAACATATTCCATCATATTCTTAAAACACGTTAAGCTACGAAGTTACTTAATAAACTGCAAATTCCGTTGGAGTTTATCCAAAAACTGTTTCCCCAATAATGCTTTGCCTAAAGTGATATACCCAAAAATCCTAAAATATTGAATTGGGCATTTCTGTTTAATGTTAATATACATACATAAATGCAAAACAAAAAAAGAAGGCGCGTTGATTTCCTGTTCAGTTTTGTTTCCTCTAATATTTGGGTGTTTTTTTTAGAGGCAGAGAACATTAAATTGGAAACTATGTTTTCTGTGGCCGCCGATTTCACAGTTCTCGGTTGTGTTGAGGTTAGTTTGGCTTCACAATTCTTCATGAATACGCTCACGCCGGAGAAACACTAGTATATTTTCTTGCAGAGATGACAGAGTTGGTGGTGGTCGGGTGTTATATATTAGAAACGTATAGATTCTCGATTTTTTAACGCGGGTCAGGGTCGATAGGTCTGCGCAGTTTATTTCCTTCCTGACTACAGCCGTGTTTCCTTTGCTGTCTTCTTTTAAGCACAACTCTTGTAGGATAATAAATTTGATAATATTTTACTTGGTGATATAAATATTCCAACAAATAAAACAGAAGATGTTGTGATAAACTATAAAAACTTATTAACAAGTTTTGGTTTAATCGACACTATAACACGTATGTTATTCGAACGGCTAGAGGGAATATACTTGATCATGTTGTATCCAGTTTCTTAAACATTGATACTATTTCTACATCAACCATATATTCGAACTTAATTGATCATAATTTTAATTTCTCGAACTTTCGTTTCGCACTGGAATATACTAAAAGAAAAATTGAAAAAAAATCACTAACTTGGATAAAGTATATGAAAATTTTAGTAGTCTTTTGTATCCATTGTCGTTTAACAGTATGGATCCCAGTAGCATTTTTACAATGATCTTTGGATCAGATAATGAGATAATTGATAAGTTTACTAAAACTATAAGTGTTGAAGCCAAACTTAAAAATACACTGTGCCCATGGATTACGTATGAAATTTTGAAAAAAATATAAATTGAACAGATGTGGTGACGCTGTAAAATCTGAACTAGATACTCTTAACAAACAGATAAAGTTAAAAAAATATTTGGAAAAGAAATATTATTTATATAAAAAGTTCATTGGCTCAAATCAAATAGGTTTGTGGAAAATTGTTAATCTGTTTTTTAATAAAAATCATATGAGCTAATCTAGTGGTAATGATTCCTTCTTCTGTAATGGTCGCTTCGTTAATGATTCTATTGATATTTAACTTATTATTTATTAACCACTTTGTTAAGGTTGGTAGTTCAATTGGTGACTTAATCAATTCTGACAGAGATATAAATTCATATATTTAATACGATTCATAAGAACCATAAATCCACGTAATTTTCGTCAATAACATCAATTGAAGTATGTAACATTATCTGCACATTAGATAACAGTAATGGTGGTCGTCCTGACAATGTGGGTAATAGTGTAATAAAATGTAGAGCTTCCTTTTTGTCGGATGTTTGTCGATTATATATTTAATGAAATACTGAGAACTGGAGTTTATCCGAGCTGGGAAGCAGGGAAGTGTTCTGGGCCACTCTTATTTCTTATATTCATTAATTATATATCAAATTTACCACTATGATATATTCAAATTTAGTAACGTTGATCATAATTATTCAACTAGAGCTTCCATTAATTTAGCTAACCATTAAATTAAAACTGAATTTGGGACAAAATCTATTACTTTCTCAGGACCATTAATTTTCAACAGAATACCCGATGAAATTAAAAAATTTGAATCGTTTTAAAAACTCAAGAATGAATTTTTTTTATAATTTTTCTAGATATTATTAACATCGATGGAGTACCGATAACTAGAAGTAATCAGAGCTGCTTTTGGGCAACACTAGCAAAAGCTAGCAAATTTTGAAACCAGTAAAGTGTTTGATGTGGGAGTTTATCATGGCTATAATCAGCCAAATGATTTCAATACATGAGTCTACTTGACGATGAGCTGAAAACTCTTTTATTGGATGGATATTTAAATTAATAATATAAAAATTGACATAAAAATTAGATCCTTCATATGTGACGCTCCCGTACGATCCATAGTATTTTAGGAACGAAATCCCATGCAAGTTATTTTGGTTACCTAAAGTGTGAAGTTGAAGAGGATTTCAAAACAAAAAATAAATCAAGTGGGTTTCTGGCTACCCTAAATATTTGATATGTTCGGCAAGCGTCGAAGATATATCCAGTAAAATAACTATTATTTCACAGATTCAACCATCTGATTTTCAGAGAAAACTAAGGCCGTTATCAGAATTAGACTATTTTAAAGCAACGGAGTTTAGAACTTTTTTATTATATGGACCCGCATTTGCTTTAAGGAATATTTTATCACTCGATAAATAAAGTAATTTCCTCTTTCAGCATGATGGAATTTTAATCCATCCAGAAATTTGCAAACAAAAAGTGGATTTGCCACATGAAATGTTGAAGCACTTCATTATAGGAGTTAGTTTGTTAAATGGGAAACACCATTTAATCTACAACATGCACTGCTTATCACCTTTGTCAGAAGATGTTAAAGAATTTGGCTGCTTGGATAATTGTTCAGCTTTTAATATTGAAAGTGTCATGTATCGATTAAAATGCTTGATCAGAAACCCGGATCAACCATTTGAACAGTTATATAACAGGACTGTGTATAAAAATAATGTTGAATTAGACCAAAATGATAAATTACATGTGATTTATACTATTTTGAAAAATAGAAACATGGCAAAACCGTACATTACAAAATT
The DNA here is from genome assembly GCA_951394425.1 of Tipula unca. NCBI lineage: Eukaryota > Metazoa > Arthropoda > Insecta > Diptera > Tipulidae > Tipula > Tipula unca. The sequence continues at coordinate 119,545,870 of OX596381.1, read as the reverse complement.
CTCCTTCAACAAACCGAAATATCAGTGAAAGGAATAGATGAAGAAATTGTCAGGTTTGAATATGCCGATAAAATTGATGGAACAACATTTCTGTGTGGTAAATCAATTACAGAACTACAAGATTATTATGAATTACCGCAGTAGCATCGAGTAAATTTGATATTTATAAAGGTGTTGCAATAACTAGCGAAGTAATGAAATGTTGGAAAATAGATTATGTTAGAAAAAACTTATTCGCAATGAAAAGCGAAGATTAATATTTTTACGCATTTTTTGCAATGTTATTACCTTTTGATCGAAATTTCTAGAAAATCTTACGCTGTTTTACTATTTTTAATTAAAACTATGTAGTTGTTTGAAAAGAAGATTGTCCAAAGAAGTGTTGGTGGTATGTGCCAAATGGATTAATAGCGATAATATAGCAGCATGACCTAAAAACTATAGAAAGGCAATAATAAATCAGCTAAATGCGGACGACGACTGGGAAAGGTTTCATTGCAAAATATTAAAGGGGGGCATTATTAATTACATTGAAGCGAAATATAAGGAACAATACTATGCAAATTTCCCAAACTCCTTAATAAAAAGCTTTTTGGTAAAAGATTTTTATAAGATGTATGACCTAATATTGAAATTCCCACCGAAGGGCATTTGAACGAGGAAGGAGAATAACAGTTACATTGTAGGAGCCAACGTAGTAGAAATAGTTCCAACTGTTACCAAATGCCACCTCTCACCCCAGCAAATTCGACAAATATTTAGTGACGATTTAGAACAAAAATTGGGTTCAGCCAAATTTTCAGAAACAGCAGCGAACAGTTCAATGTCTTACAGAAAATTTGATCACCGCTACCCCAGTATTTAGGTAAAATTGTTTAGAATATTTAAATTCAATATTCTAATCACTATCATTTAACATACAAAAGAAAGCCCCATACATGGATAGTGTTAACATTTTACAATGTTTAATCACTATCATCCTATACTATGTTTATTCATCCAAATATTTCTCTTTCCTCGCAGCCATCTCTCGGTCGATAGAAAATATCACACCACATATAGCGAATTCAACTTGACCACAGCCAAAAGATCAGAAATAATTTCGACAGGTTCGGTATATACATAGTTGTCCAATTTAACAAATACCTGTAATACCAAAAAAAAATTTAAGGTAAAATGTTTTTACGATATCACTAATAATAAAAAGTAAAACAAACTTATTTCAGTTCATTAGTCCATAAAAGACTAAATTTTTATTTTCACATTAATTCAATTTTATTTCAGACAATATTATAATAAAACAATTATAATACAAAGACAAACAATAGTATTGTAGACGTATCTATATGCCTAGCTCAAGCTCCGTTTTAATATCCTTTGACGTAAATGGATTTTTTTTAATCATTCGTTTTTAGGGTGGTTTTGCGTTTGCGACCAAAAATGTTGGCCCGTTTTTTGGGTTTTAAGGCATTTGCGACGAGATTTATGAACCGGCCTATAAAACTAGAAATTACTTTAAGTGTTTTGCCCTCGACTTTTAATTTTTACACTAATCCCCGCAAACTTTTGAAGCAATCCTTTCCGTGGTCCATTTCTACTACCATTTCTACAAATTTTAATTAACGAACTCATGTTTAAACATGGTTATGTATATCACTTGCTTTAAATTAAATTATTTATTTATATAACGGGTAAAATAAATTATTCTTACCTGTCTAGTTATTTTCTTTATTATATTGTACAACGAAAACCTGACTGTTCTGCTAAAAGATTAAATTTGAAATGCATGTACGAGTATATAACGTGACAATAGTAGCATTGGTCAAAAACAAAAGAAGACAATAAAATGAAATACAATAACGGGGAATTACCGTATTATATCGGATTAAATTGGCTAATATAGAGCTAAATGCAAAACTACCTATTATATTGCACACCACTGTATGTAACCTTTCTTTTGTGCCACTTTTTGGAAAACTTTATAATATTGAATAGCAAGTTATCAATAAAAAGTGATATATGGATAAATTAGTAAAAAAGTAATTTAATTTGATTACTTTTATTATTTTGATTCATTATTTTGAATTCAAATCAAAAACATTGAATAAAGCAATAAAAAATATTTTGGAGTATTTGATCACTTATGAGTTAATTACTAAATACGCCTGGGCCCGATTGCACCAACTATGTGCAGTCTATATCAATTGACAAATTATCAAATTTTTATGATAAGTTGTGATGATCTATACAAAATATACAAAATATAAATGTGATAGTATTTGTAAAATAGTGTGCTTTCCGCATACTATATAAGTTATATTATACTTATATGTTAAAAAATGGTTTTGTACCTATGTGTACCTGTAATGTAATTTAATAACAACAACAATTTTGCAAGTTTATAATAATACATTAAGAGAAACGTTATTCAATTGAGAGTTCCAATTTCAGTTTAATTTTTTTTTTAAACAACCAGTTTATTTTCATTAGTGTACCTATGTATATTAATAAAATTTGCTTTAAAATGGCACATTCACTAATACCCCTATTATTAACCATAGGTTTGTTTCGTTGCTATTTGAATTTTTGTGAAATTTAAACCCGATAGGTGGCGCTGTTTTCAATATAGTAGGTGGTAATAGCGCTATTTTTAATATTTATTTAGTTTCATTACAGCACGCGCAAGAATATTACGTAGAGAATTTATTAATTTACACAAAATAACTGTTAAAAACAAATTAATTAAAGTAAAATTACGATTAAAAATAAAATTGTACAAAAATAAAAGAGAACGCGAAAACATTGATCGCAGAACGCTTAAAAGTGCTTACATTTTCAATTATTGATTGTGTTACCAACAACACGAAGTGGCAGTTAAAGATAATTCCATTGTATTGTAAAATTAAGTGTTTCCTTCATAAAAATGCGACGCTCAAATATTGGTCGCTATACGCGAAGAAACCAAGCGATTAGACGATATAGAAAATATTAATGCTGACTAACAATTATCAGAATTAAAGACACACGTGAAATTCAACAAGAAAATATAACCGAAATTTGAAGAGTTTGTAGCAGCTCGAATATTCGACTCACCGATATTCGATACTGCCACAAACAAAACAATTAGTGAAATTCAAATATAAACCAACTTATTTGAATTAAGCGTTTACTAACCCCATCACATATCCAGTAGACGAACCACCATTATCTAATAACCGAACCATTACTATAAAACATTTATAGTAAAGCATGTCGCCATCTAACAACATCACCACGAACTAACAATGTTCGGTGATGCAATACTAAAAATATAAGTGCAGTATTGACCGTCGCCGGCGCATCGGTTCCCTCACCAAAACGAAGACGAAGGCGACGTCATATTTTCCATTCCATTTTGATCATTCGGTGAATGTTCAACGATCATAGTGTCAATCTTGATAATCCTATAATGGTGGTGTAAACAAGATAAATATAAATAAAATTAATTAATAATAATATAAAAATATAAATAAAATAAAGATATAAACAGATTAAAATAATAAATTGTATATTTTAATAAATAATTAAAATAATAAATGTGTGGTATTGAATAATACAAATTATATGAACAATAAATAAATTACATAAAAATTATAATCAAATAAATATTAATTGTGTGTTTTTATTTATGTGCAAAAATCCGGAACGGATTAAAGTATTTACCGGAGTAACCTTACAAGTTACTACTCGAGGAGCAAATAGAAATGTTCGAGCTACGGCAAGAGCATCGAACGCTCAGTACGAGCGGAACAGAAGAGCATTTGTAATTGCTTCATTTCAGCGCATTGCCTTTAATTATGATGACATCGATTATTACGTCCATCCAAAAATTTTATCGTCAAGCATTAAAATTTAAAAATGACACTCTTGGGATGTGTTGCTCTTCAAGTAATTTTTTTTGACATTAACCCCTTCGTCCTTTTTATTACGTCAAAAATTAATAAAATATTATCGTCAAATATTTCAGGAAAAGTTGTTTTACCAAATTTAAATCCACCACCTGAACCTTTAAAATCCTTGATGACAGGAGAATCAAGCGATTCAAAGCTATTTTTGTCAAAAATAAGGAAATTTAATCAATGTTTCCAAATGACATCTTTTGGCGCAAACCAAATTACCAATATTGATTCTCTTGGTCGTAAATTTGGATCAACTTTTAAAATTCAAGGCCAAGTTTATCACCACATTGGATTATTGTAACCAATTCCAAATGGAAATGCGAAATTTTTGAAAATATATTATATTGGATCAAATGAACAGCAAGTTCAAGAAGGTTGTGATATCATTAATGCAGTTCAACGTCTTTTAATGGAAAAAAAATCAATTAATACAATTGTTTCAAAAAATTACACCACAATTAGAAAATAATAATTACATGATCGTGATTAAAGCAGATAAAACACCAACAGGTACCCACGTCCGTAGATATAATGCACGAACAGTTGATGAAGTTACTATTGTAATGGTTGGGGAAGTTTTTGAATCACGTGACATAGTAATTAAGCGTAGAGATAACGTCATTCAAAAAATTGAAGACGCTCATCGCTCTTACGACACATTCCAATAACCTTTAATTTTTTGGAAAGGTGATGATGTGTATCACATCAGCATAAAACAAACAAATTCATCCACAGGCGCAGAACTGACCGAAAAAGTTAGTGCTATGAATCTATAGATCTACTGAAGACAATCACATTCTAAAATGTCGGAATGTCGATATGTATGCCAAAATCGAGAGTGAACGTCTACGATACATTCGTTTTAATCAGGCAAAATTACAAAGCGACGATTACATCCACTTGCATGATGTAATAAATGGAAATTAAGGCAGAAGTATTAATTCCAATGACATCGGTAATACTGTTGTCTGTTATTCTTCCTTCATCATACATTGGCAGTCCGCGTCATATGCAAGAGTATATTCAAAACGCTATGACTTTCGTTCGTCTTTACGGAATACCCGATTTATTTATAACATTCTCAAGCAAACCAAAATGGACCGATGTTGTAAAATTATTAAAGCATGGTCAAATTTTCAAATAAAAGGTAAAATCCTTAATTGATCTCATTACAAAGTATCATGTGTATGGGCAAACGAATTGTTGGATGTATTCGATCGAATGGCAAAAACGACAACTTCCTCATGCTCATATGTTAATTTGGTTGACAAATAAAATAAAATCAATCGATATCGACAACGTAATAAGAGTTGAATACGGTGAGGAAGACACGGATCCAGAATTGTTTGAAATTCTTAAATTAAATATGGTCCATGTGGATTGTGGAGCACTTAATATGAATTCACCATGTATGATTAAATGTTCCAAAAGTTTTCCTAAAGATTTTACAATGCATACGATTACTGGAATTGATGGCTATCCATTATATCGTAGAAGATCCACTGAGAATTCTGGAAAGTCATTCACGATAAATATTCACACAAATGAATTTGAAGTTGACAATAGATGGATTGTGCCTTATTCGCCATTTTTATCAAAAACATTTAAGGCACACATTAATGTTTAACTATGTTCATCCGTAAAATCCATAAAATATATTTGCAAATATTTCAACAAAGGAACTGACATGGCAGTTTTTAATGTTGAGCGACAAGACAATTTAAATGACGAAATTTCAAGATTTCAAACTGGAAGATATATAAGCACCAGCGAGGCTATTTGGCGTATTTTTTCATTTTCAATGCTCGAAAGAGATCCAGCAGTAATTCATCTAGCGGTACATCTTCAAATTGGACAACGTGTCTATTTTACAGGCCAAAATATAGTACAGTGAAATTTGTGCAAAATGCTCCCATTTAGGGCGCAGAACTCGGAATGCTGAAAGTTCAAAGATATATACGAGCAAGTCAAACTGACGAGCAACGCGAAGTGCGAAATGAAGTCCAACGGAATCGAAATCAATAACGTATCAATGTCGCGTTCAGTTCCTATCGAGCTGCATTCAATTTTAACGTTGCAACCGATTACAGTTCACTGCAAATCGTTGCTATTGGATCAATGAATGTTGTGTGATCACATTAAAAGGCATTTAAGTTGAAAAATGAAGCCCTTGGATTGTGTTTCGCCAGTGGCAAAGTCAAATTGATACCATTGGTACCGCCACCAGAGCCACTACATTCATTGGTTTCCGGAAATGGGCCAGATTCTAAACATTTTCACTCGGTACAAACACTTCGCTATACAATTACCTATTTTACATCGATTTACCCTGGTAGATTCAGGGGCAAATATATCATTGAACAGGTTCCTTATTGCCAACGCCGGATAGTGAATACAAATTTTTGCAAACTTATTTTACGGGTGATTCAGCAAGACAAGTCGATCAGCGTTGTGTACACAACAATTCGGTGAAAAGACTCAAACATTTTTCCATCAATTCGTTATATTGGTTTCATTATTCAAGACCACATTAGACGGCATGCCATCTGAAACCAACAAAATTGTCACCAGAGCCGATAAAACGCCTGTAGGACAACATGCAAGGCGTTTTAATGCGCCAACAATTGATGAATTCGCTATTGTCATCGTGGGTGAAAATTTATAAAACCGAGACATTATTTTTCATCGGCGGAACGATCAACGATTACAATATCCTATCTTAATTTGGCAAGGTGAAGATGGGTATCATTTTTCAATCAAGATGATAAATCTAGTTACAGGTAAATAACCAATCTACTTTTACTACCATAATCACAACGATACTTTATTTTATTAACACAAAACATTTTTTACAGGCGCCGAAATTAACAAAAAAGTTAATTTAATAAATTATTATTCATAAAGACTGATGAGAAAATGAGGACAATCACATCACCAAATGTCGGCGTCTATTTCACCAATATGCTGTGGATATGTCCGTCTAAGTAGAAACAAAGCGATTAACATTTATCAGGTTGAAAAAGAAAAACTTCGTTTCGTCGAATACATTAATCTTCCGGGATGCCACCAATGTTGACGTTACAAAAAATATCATTCATGGTTCCTGTAAAATATTAAATCCCAATTCTCCATGTATGGCTGACGGAACAGTTAGGGCCGGCAAAGGGAACCGGGCTCATCTATTTAATATAATTTTTATATGAACACAAAATTACGATTTCAACACTTTATTAAATGACCCTTGAGGCGTCGCGCTGCGTAGCTATAATAACATAGTTCGTAGTTCATCCAAGTATCTCCAATCAAAAATGACGATAGAAGCTAGGCTAGAAGTGCTAAACAAAAAGCTGCCTTGTTTTCAGTACAACTTGAAGATATACTTTTCAACCCCTATCGCGGGAAACAGCGGATCAAAATATAGCACCATTAATTAAAGTGGATGAACATAATATACTACCTACAACACTAAGAGTTAAAATATGAAATCAAATAATAACCTAATTACAAAAAAAATCTTCAGTATATGACTTAATTACAGGATAAATAATTACGGCGTTACCTGAAAAAGGTTTACGAAAGCTACTTAATATAATCAACGCAGTAAATCATAATACTGCTGCAGATTCTCTGATACTAAAATACAACTGAAATGATATATTTGTTTAACGAAATAAAATTGTAATTAGAAAATTTGCCATACAGCATCTAGCCGCGTGGGTTATTCAAAACGAATCCAATACAAAACCCAAACAAAAACCAATTTTATCGATTATTCCTGATTTGTAAAAAATATTAGCCATTCATTTAAAATGGCGCAAAATCAATGAATAAAGCATGAAAGCAAACTGAAACCAACATTTTTAATAGATTCCTTAGGCAATAGCATCAATCAATTTTGGAATCACTGAATATACGAATATACGAATAGTTCGAATTAGTAATTAAGCTAATATTTCAATTTCATCCATATTGAAAATTTTGGAATAACCAATTGGGGTCGGCTATACTTACTGTATAAATTTGAAAATTTTACTACATTGATAATAATATACCTTTATAGTTCTATACTTATGTACATCACATATATTTGTTCTTTCCAACATAATATTAGCAAATATAAAAGTAGCATGCTGTGCAGAATAATTTTACACATAAATTACCATTACCAATCAATCAAATTAAGATTTACAAAAAAAGAAACAGAGAAAAATTGCTCAAAACATGAGAATATGTTATTAGGGCAAGAAACTTTTGTATTATCTCATGTAATATGTAGTATATTGAAACTGAAATGAATATCTATTTGTGATCGTTAACATTCACCCTCAACCAAAATTAAATTTCTCAATCCCGCACGCCTATATACGAGTACATAATGGACAGAAGCAAAAAAAAAAAAAAATCGAGTAAAATCTGAGAAAATCATTATTCCATTTTATTTATTTATTTTGTATTCAATCAGTCAATCAATCATCATCATCATTATTTATATTTTTTTTTTTTTTGAAAAAAGATAAATAAATCATTAAACTCAAATAAACTACATCATCAACATATCACAAAAAAAGCTCAACACGCAGACAAACAAAAAAAAAATTTTTTCCAAGCAAAATTAATGTACAATTCATTCAATAAAATTAAAAAATAAATAAATTATGGCTCTGGCATCATTATGGTTTTTAAACTTGATGCCATAAAAATAAGATGCTTTCGATCTATCTCCCGCTCTTAACCTCAATTAATAAAATATGCAATGATTTTTCAGAATCATTTTCGTATACATATACGTGTTCTAGATTGGTATATATATGCTCGTACATATGTACTGTCAAAAATCCAAAAATCGTTCATTAATTATAAAAATCCAAAAGTAATTTCAAATGCAGACTACATTTCTTATTTATATTTTCTGTACACACACACACACACATTGAAATTAGTACTTATGTATATATGTGCTTGCTTCATAGCTTGCTGGTATATCAATCGTTATGGTAATTGAATTTTCATAAAATGTTTGTGTTTCGGGAAAATAAATTGTTCAGCAGTATTTTTGTTTTTTGCATTACACCATACCAGAGTACATTACATTTTAGTTCAAAAGTCAAGTTTTATTAGTTTCTCTGCCATTATACTCGTATATACCCCGATAACTTTTATTCTACAAACCAAAAATATTTTTTTATTAAAAACATTAAGTTAGTTTTTTTATATTTTTTTTATATCAATCAACGTTACATATTCAGATATGAAATGCACCTTTTTTGTTTATGCACTGCAGCAAAGCGCTGTCATTTGACGTTTTATTATTATTTAACAGTATTACACGTTTGCCAGTCCATACTATTGCAGTAAATCAGACATGCTCAGTTCGGTTATCGGAGTTGTCTCTACTCGTGAATAGTGCGCTTTTCTAAATAAATAAAAAAATTGGTATAAATTATACCATGATTGAAATTCTCTTTAAGTTCTAGTGACATTTTATTTTCCAAATCATCGTTTACTTTTATGCAGGTATAACATTGCTAGTTTTAAAATTACTAAAAGAAATAGTTTTGTTTAACCGAAACGAATAATAAATTGAACAAAAATTCTTAAAAAACTGCCATTGGCTTTATTCTTGAATTATTCCTGCCTAAGAAACTATTTAGTTCTTAATATTAACACTTTGTAAATGAGTAGTAAGTAGTTAGTGCATAGTATATACATATATGTAGCTATATTGATCTTGCATTATTCACCTTTTACTGCTGATTTTCAAGTATTTACTTATGAGTTGGTTTTTAAAATTTTATAACTTTTTACTTGAACGTTAAGTTTTAACTTCTCTACCAAATAAATGGTGTTAAAAAATTTAAGTTAAAATTTAACTGTCAAGTAAATAGTCCTATTACAAGTAATTATTAAACTGGTGATATAAGATGTTGCGCTGAGGTGTTTCAGTTTTACGAAAGATGTACTCTAACATGAGATTACAGATTATTAGGGTCAGAGCATATCCCTGCCGAGTACCTGTTCTCAACTTGAACAAAGCATTGTGATTGCGTCACTGTCATTCTACACAATCGTTCCAATTTTGATGGCATAACTAAGTATTCCATGGCAGAGTACAAAATATGATGACCTGATGTACGGGGATGGACTTAATAGTATAATATTTAGATAGAATCATCCGCAGCGAAAAAACCTGATCACTGAACTAAGCCCTCCGCTAGAGGAGTGATTCTATCCAATATAATGTAGGACAGTAACTTGTATGTTGTGCAAAGGAAAGCTATACCGCGATAATTCTCACATTTCAATCGGTTTCCCTTCGTGAAGATGGAGCATATGGCGCCCACTTTCTATTCCACAAAATATCCCTTCCAAATACCAAGAGCTCCGAATTAATGCAGTTCAAACCAGGTGAGGCGTTTCATTTCAATTTCACAGACTGTAAGGCCTGATGAACATCAAGCAGGTCGGTAAAGTGTCCATTCCATTCATCACTCTTGACAAAAAGGTTTCCATCCCGTTCCCGAATAACAGTTGACGCAGGTATGAAAGTATGGTGCAATCCAGTAATTCCTTTAAAGAATACGCGAACTGCGTTCATTGCTGAGTTTTAGTACTTTCAGAACCTCGGTCTTCCTCTATTCTCGCTTATTCCGTCTACAAATTCGCTAAACTGCCCTCCTAGTAAGAGCAGTCTTGTTTTTACTCCCGATTGTGAGACGATGTTGCACTTCACCATGGGCTATATTTTGTTGTTCGACTGCAAGACGACACTCGTTATCAAACCATTAATTCTTGTCTGACTTGTCTCACTATACCTAAAGTCTGCTGAACAGCACTGACAACCGAAGTTTTCAGTACCTTCCAGACAGAATTCACACAATGAAATTGGCAATTAGCTTCCTCAATATTGTCGCTGACAAGATGCTGGCATTTCCGTGTGCACTTCTTTTTCGATGTTCTATCTGGTAATGGTAACTTTGAAGAAGTTCGATCCACCGTGCTACTTGTAATTATGGATTCTTGAACTGCAGCAGTCAACGTATTGCTCCATGGTCCATTCGTATATGAAATTCTTGCCCATAGAGGTCTTATGAAAAGGTATCACTCATTACAGTATAGCCAATAATTCCTTTCGAGTCACACAATAGTCACGTTCTGGTTTAGATTGCTCCTTTGAGTAATAAGCTGTTTCTTGATATTCAATTCCTTGTGACAACACTCATCCTATACCATCATTACTTGCGTCGGTGTTAAGAATAAACTTTACACCCGGTATAGAGTATGCCAATAATGGTGCTGTACATAATCGCCTCAATTCATTCAATGACTCCTTTTGCTCGTCATTCCATTCAAATGCTTTATTCTTCCGGGTCAAATCGTAAGCTATTTGCCACGTTGGCAAATCCTGGCACTAATCGCCTATGATAAGTGCAAAATCCGAGGAAGCTTCGTAATTCCTGTTTTTACAGTGCACATAACTATAGTATCGTCGAAATATACGAGACATGTCTTCCAATGTAGTCTCTTTAACACGTGCTCCATTAGTCGTTCAAAAGTTTCCGCTCCATTACACAATCCAAATGGCATCACGTTAAATGCCATTATCTATTACCCACACTGAACGCGGTTTTTCTTGCACTTAAACCTCAACCTGCCAATACCCGCTTTGAAGGTCCAATGTAGAAAACATTCTAGCACCTGACAATATGTCCAACGGGTCATCGATCCTTGGTAATGGGTAGCTATCTATTTTTCTGCATGAAAATTGCAACGTTGATTTCAATCAACGGTTCAGCAGGTTGAACAGAAATTACAAAAGGATATTCAAGGCACATTAATGGCACAACATCGTTTGTGCTTTTCTCTATTTCTCCATGTAGAGTGCTATGTATTTCTTGAAATTTATAGTCCGTATTTTGATTGATTTCTTTTTTATTTCTTAGTTTGATTGCGGAAATGACTGTTTCATATCGAAATTGAACGTTGAATAGCAGACATTAACCAATTATTCGAATTGTAGCGATACTGCTTCAACCACTACACCTTGATCCACTTCTGCTTGGTCTAAAAACATTGCTTCATCGAAATTGTAACAAGCAGGATCAATACCATCCATCTTCAAGGTTTGAAGTAATCGCTGCTTCAATACATTTTTCTGACAGGCCGTTGACAAACCATACCGCTCCAACCCCTCCTTTAATTCGGAAATCTTTAACTCGTTTAGAATCATCTTTTAATAATGCGACTGCTGTCACCAATTGTTACGTTTTCGCTCTGTCAAACAATGTTCGATCACTGGATTGCGAATAACCGATTTAATACTAGATAACACTAAATTTATTTATCTCGGAATTATTACCCTAAACACTAATTAACTTCACAATAATAACTATATTTAATATTACACCTTTAACAATACTTTATTACTCTTTAATAACAGTTAACTTTCACTTTTACCTTTTTGTTACTACTAACTCTATCGCGGTTAAAATTCTACTAAAGGTTGGTTTATATTAACCGTTCCGTTCCGTGCTAAATTTTTGGAAAAGAATCCCTAAACTATTCTCGGACACTCTTCTTAACGAGAGTGTCGATAGTTATAATGTTGTTTTAAATTGTCCGATGTTTGCAACTGTGCTCTACGATTTTACGGCACATACTTCTACCACTATTTTTGAACCCGCATGTCCTAGTCTGTAGCTAAAAACTAAAGTTTTGTGGCAATCGCCAGTGCTCAGAAATCTGCAACACAAACAAATGTATTACTGTTTAAGTTTTTTTACTATAAATTTAATTAGGAATGATTTTTTACAGGACCTGAATGTAAGAATCAATGGAATAATCTAAGAGATGCATATCGCAGAGCTATAAAAAAATTAATCAAACCAAAAGTGGGCAAGCTGCATTTCAAATAAATAAATAGAAATTTTAAGACGAAATGTTGTTTTTGAATCACTACATGAAGGAGAGGGGGCCAATCACTTCTATAAATATTGACCTAGCCGATGATGTCACAGATGTCCACCATCATCTGAACCAACATGAACTTGAAAATAGCAATCCATTTAGTAGAACGGAGCATCCTGTTCTGTTCTGAAAAGGGCCGCTAAAAAAGAGTATATTAAGAAAAGTAGAAACCGAAACGAAACTGCTTCTTTTACTTTACTAAAATTTATCTTAAGAAATAAAAATGACGAGGAGGAAATCAATGAGATTGATTGGTTTTTCAAAAGTATGGTTGTGCTTTAGTTTTTGAAATTTTCCTCAGCAATATATGAAAATCATATGCAACATACTGAAGTATTGTTAAACTTTTGCTCATCATCCATTTTGAAATTGTGGAAAAATCATGGCCTTCAGCCTTTTTTTTCAGCCTTTTGTGTACTGCGAAACGTCGATGACGACGAACATTTTGCCGTTCATCTTCTTCGTCGAGCAAAACAGCAATCTGTTTTCAAACACGAGACATACAATTCTTTCTGTTATTGTATATATGTCTTTATCCGAAGGATAAACATTAAATGAACGTTACTAAAATATTTTTATATATTTGTTTATGCTGTACTGCTGTACGTAGTTATGAATGTATACGTTCGACATAGCGAAATAATACGATTCAATGTCTGTACGGAAACGTACGAATAATATAATTACTTGAAGTCTGTGCCGCTCCGTGTCTGTAAGGAACTGAATAGGTAATATAAACCAACTTTAACTCTAAAATCCAACTAAGCAACTTCTATTATTTCATCTCATATTTATACCACATATTCTAACCTTCTAGAATATTCCACAATATTCGTGAGTGTCTAGACTATTCTTGAATATTCTAGACTCATCTAATTTATAATAGTTTACATCTATAGTAGTGTCTCTACTATAATAGAGATGTTGCCACAATCTCAACAATATTGAAGGCATAAAAATATTAAAATAATATTTATCTGTCAAAACAAAACTTGTACATCATAAACACACAACGTCACTCATTTAAGATACACCATATTACGTGTTTCTTTTAAACTGAGACGATCAAATATCTCGAAGAATAGCCACTCTACGGAAAAAATGTCCATAATCAAAATTTAATCATACCGCGGGGGAAATACATTAGTGCAAAAAAAATAGTCCCCCACACCCCGCTTTGTCAGTGGGGCGGGGGTAACTTTTAAACTAAGATAGGAAGCCATATTTTTTATTGCAGATACTTTGAAAGAATGAAATATTTTGTTCGGTTCATGATAGATGGCGTTGTAATCGACGAAAATCAATTTCTCCATCTTAGAACACACGCATTCGATTCTGCAGTACGTTTGAAATAAAAAAATATCACGTTTTCATTGGAAATACTCGAAATTAGTCATCAAAACAATTTATTCAGTTTTGTAAATCTAAAATAAGTGTTCAAAATGATGGCCTGCGACTTCAATGCACTTATTAATCCGCATTTCAAATGATTGTACACAACTGAGAAGTGGGTCTGGTTGAATTTCAGCACACGCATTTCTGATTCGCTCAATCATGTTCTCACGTGTTGTTGGTTTTTGTGTGTAAACTTTGTTTTTGAGGTAGCCCCACAAAAAAAATCTGGCGCAGTAAGATCTGGTGATCTGGCGGGCCAATTTATCGGACCAACTCTACCGATCCAGCGACCATTGAAATCAAGATCAAGTATTTCACGTGCCATCAACGAATAGATGATACTTGTGCCGTTTTAAAATTCTCCAAACACTGGTGAGGGGAAATCCGGAATCGCAAACTATTTCTCGTGTACTAATATGATGATTATGAGCCACTGCTGCCAATACAGCAATTTCATTATTTTCTCCAGTGACTGTTGCTCTACGGGTCCTCTTTTTCGGTTGAACATTTCCATCAGTAATAAATTGTTTGATAGTAAGGCCAAATGAAGCACGTGAACGAATCCTATCCGGAAAACGTTGAGCGTAAATAGCAACAGCATTTTCAAGATTTCTGCCAGCTTCTCCATAAACCAGAACCATTTCAATTTTCTATGGCACAGTTAAACTCTCCATTCTAAAGTATTTTGTCGTTTATTTTGCAATTACGAAAAACATGAAGATAAGAAATAACACAAACGTTAAAGGTGATTTACAAAACTGAATAAATTGTTTTGATGACGAATTTCGAGTAATTCCAATGAAAACGTGATGTTGTTTATTTCAAACGTATTGCAGAATCGAATGCGTGTGTTCTAAGAAGGAGAAATTGAAAAAATTGAATTTCGTCGATTACAACGCCATCTATCATGAACCGAACAAAATATTTCATTCAAATCATACGTACTTTTAGTCGTAGAATCCGTATCTGCAATAAAAAATATGGCTTCCTATCTTAGTTTAAAAGTTACCCCCGCCCCATCTACAAAGCGGGGGTGGGGGATTATTTTTATTGCACTAATGTATTTCCCCCGCGGTATGATTAAATTTTGATTATGGACATTTTTTCCGTAGAGTGGCTATTTTTCGAGATATTTGATCGTCTCAGTTTTAAAGAAACACCCGGTATAGCTAACTTTTTACTTGTATTTCTCAAATTCGACCAACAGGAATAGGAAAATTCGAAACGCCAGTCACTCATGGAACCAATTGCAGATACTTTGAATGACGTTAATAGTATTACCAGAGCCACCTATATATACAGAGCAATCTAAAGGGAAAAATTGAGCATTTTTTAGAGGAACTAAAATTGACGAAAAAAAAATTTTCCATACGAAACATGAAAAATTAAATTTTTTTTTGGCGCAAAATTTTTCATCGAAAATGTCGATAGATTAGTGTTTTGACATTGAAATATCATCTACAATTATCATCTTTTAATTGATTTAAAACTTGATCAAGAAAGTGGTTTAATTTTTGTTATATTTATTAATAAAATTTATAGAAAAAAAAAACATTTCTCCATTAAATTGATACACACAATTACCAACGCAATAAAATGAAACTGCAAGATGAAAAGAAAAAACAGTAAAAATGTAGTTTCGTTCCCTTTTGAAATATCTTTTTGTGAATAAAATAAAATACATAGAGGGTATTCCAATAAAACCTGAATGATTTTGTTTGAATAAATCACAAATTAATTTCATTTCAACGTAGACATGGGATTTTAGATTATAAATGGAACACCATGACTATCACAGTTCTTCTGGTACGAATTTATTTCGGTAAAGTTTTGTATGCATTTGTGCTTAATTATGGTTAGAAACAAATTGTGCAGCTGTTATCGGGACCCCCTATGGGTGACATTGCAATCTCAGCCTATTCGAGTAATTTTGTACTCTATCCATTTTTCCATTTCGCTACAAGGTCACAGAAATATGTGGTGATACGTTTTCAAATGTATCAAAGGAAATAGAATAATAAATAACGAAAAAGTGTGAGATTTATTAATTGAAAAAAGAGAAAGAACATCGATCAAAAGGATGGCGATATATGTATATATAGGTCGCTCTGCTAATACTTATACCGATTCCCAAGCAATTTCATTTGCTCTTTTAGTTGGAATGTTTTCATATTACTTCCGCGGACTTTGCGATTTATAATAGCCCAAACATTTTCAGTTGAATTAATTTCTGGGCTATAAGGGTAAAGGGGCCATTTCATTGTGGAAATGCAGTGCCAAGTACTTTTCCAAGAAGAAATATTTTGAAAAGATGTTTGCTAATGCTCCTAACCAACGTGATTTGTGGCATAACATTAATAATTTGCTAGGCAAAACTAACAAGAGTATATCGAAATTTTGTATTGAGGCTGATGGTGTTCTGTTATCAGATCCACAAATAATTTCTGATAATTTCAATGACTACTTTGTAAATATTGGTGCAGATTTAGCCAGTCAAATTAATAGTGATAGAAATATTTTTAAATTCAATACTTGTTGTAATGTTAATTCTACCTTTTTTATTAAACCCACATCAGCTATTGAAATCTTTAATTTGATTAATGAATTGGATATCAA
Organism: Tipula unca; assembly: GCA_951394425.1. Classification (NCBI taxonomy): domain Eukaryota; kingdom Metazoa; phylum Arthropoda; class Insecta; order Diptera; family Tipulidae; genus Tipula; species Tipula unca. Next base: position 119,528,957 of record OX596381.1, on the reverse strand, counting down.
TAAAGGAGGTGGACCATATTTACTTAATAGCAAAGTGTTAAAACTAAACATTAATCAGTTTTCTGAGATTTTATCAATATTATTTAATAAAATTTTTTTATCTGGTGTCTACCCAAATTCTCTAAAATTGTCCAAAGTTATTCCAGTATTTAAAAGCGGAGATAAACATTGTATGTCAAATTATAGACCTATTAGCTCTTTATCCGTGTTTGATAAGTTGTTGGAGAAGTTGCTGGCTGTGCGCATTAACTCATTTTTGATAGCTAACGATTTTTTTTATAAATTTCAATATGGTTTTCGGAGTGGTTCTGGGTCTGATGTGGCCTTGGTTGAAACGGTTGATATGATTAACAGTTTTATAGATGACAAATTTTATGTCTTTGCTCTCTTTCTTGACTTGAAGAAAGCTTTTGATACTGTGGATCATTATTTATTATTAGATAAATTATATTGCTATGGATACAGAGGAATATCCTATGAATTGGTTAAAAGTCATCTTATGGATCGCTATCAGTTTGTAGTGGTAAATGGAAAGTCAAGCCATTCTCGTATGGTAAAATGTGGTGTGCCCCAGGGGAGTGTCATTATTTTTTAAAGTTAAGGATACGACCGAAGGGTTGCAGTCAATGCAGCATGATTTGGATCTGTTAATTCGATATTTTGATACCAATATGCTATCTCTGAATTTGTCTAAAACAAAATATATGGTTTTTCGTTCCATTGGTAAAGCTATTCCTACATTACCAAGCCTTAACATATCAAATGCTATAATAGAGTTAGTTGACTCTTATAGGTATTTGGGAATGATTTTTGACTCATCATTAAATTGGCAGCATCATATTGATATGGTCTGCTCAAAAATCTCGCCAATTATAGGCTTTGTGCGTAGGTCTTCATATTTCATTCCAATAAAAGTATTGCGTAGTATATTTTTTGCATTTATCCACTCTAAAATTTCTTATGGTCTTGTAATTTATGGTAATGCTTCAATATCGCGTCTAAAAAAAATACAAGTTCTTCAGAATCGTTGCTTAAAGGCAATATATAGGCTTCCATTTTTGTATTCTACCAATAACTTATATACAGGTAAAGTTGAAAACATTTTGCCTATTAAGGCCTTACATTTTTTGCAAGTTGTAAAATACGTTTACAGAATAAAGAAAGCCTCTTTTGGAGTATGCAATTTAAGTTTAAATACATTTAATCATGGATATGATACACGTAATAGAGGAAATTTGAAACCGTGCTCCATTTCAAATGATTATGGTAGAAATCGTATCTCGTGTATGGGTCCTAAATTGTACAATGAATTGCCTGAAGAAGTTAAACAAAAAAATTATGTCCAGTTCAAGAAAGCCGTAAATATTTATTTGAATTCAGTTGTAACTAAGTATATTTTATAATTTAATTTATTTTATAATTAATTTTATTGTTTCTTTGTTTTTTTATATTATGATTATTTATTTGATATATAGAATCTGCATTGTTGATTACACTTCTTTTCAAGGGATTATAGATCCATTAAGATTTGTTTTCAATAATGTATTTGTTAATTGGTTTTATATTATTTTATTTATATTATATTTTAATTTTATTTTATAAAAAATTTTAAAAAAGTAATAGTCATTAAATAAAAAAAAAAAAAAAAAAAAAAAAAAAAAAATAAAGTGTTATTTAACAATTTGGTTATTATTTTTAGTTTATAATTTATACAGAAAATTCGAATGAAAAAAAATACCGTTGTCATCTTTTTTGCCATGTGGGCTGGCGCATTATTATCATGAAGTTCTCAGTTTCAATAAAGAGCTCCAACTGATGGTTTCAAATGCCTTTCCAGAATGCCCAGAAACAAATTTGCGTTTATTGTTGTATCTACAAATGCCAGATGACCCAAAACCACTGCTATAGCAGCCTCAAACCATTAAGGCCTCAGTTTTACTAGGCAATTGTTGAATGCAGACATCGCTGAGGCGTTTTCTTGGTTTTCTACCCATCAGTAGCAGTCCTTCTTCGACACTTTCTGATTTCGCAGTTCACTGGTCCAATTTTCGTGCTCCCGAGCCCAATAAAGCTGTACTCTAAGAGTTTCCTCTTGTGGCACGATCAGCTTGCAATTTTGGATTGTTGTTTTTCGTTTTCTGCCAGATCATTTGTACGGTTTAGTCCTACACGTTGTTTTTAATTTTCTTCTAAGATCTTACCACTAATTTCACAGCACTCCCTTCTATAACGCGTTAATACCACTCTTTATCTGATCACTTAGTTCAGACATTTTGAATGCTTTATTAAAATTAGCCCTATAGTAAATAACGAAATAATCAAAAAAGTGGAAGGTAGAATAAAAATACTAAGTATGTAACTTACGACAGCTAAAAGTATCAAGCCACTGGAACCATATAGGTCTTTCAAAGCGTAGTCCTTTATAGCTTTCTTTCCGTAGTTGAAAGGACCAATTAAAGTTAATTGGGAACCAGCTTCGGCTAAACAATCCGTGATCTCATTGCCTACGATGTCACAATGACCCGGTACCCACATGACCGTAACTTTATTGTTAGAACAAAGAAAGTTCATTGAATAATTGCATTCTTTACTATCTGTACACAGTAGAATATTCAAAGCCTCAATAACACTACGAGTCAGCGCTATTAGTTCCACCTAAAAAACAGTACAATGCAAACCAAGACTACCGAAAATTATTGTGAGACTAAACATTATTTTGGGTATTATTTTAAAGGCACATGCAACAATTCATATTGAATTATTTTTACTATTTGTTGTTGGTAAATCTCCACAACTTCAATGGCCATTATTGAAACTCAATATTATTTGCATTTTATAGCAGCAAAATTAATATAAAACCGGACCAATTTCACACCATGGAAAAACTAGAGACTTTGCCAAGGGCTACGCTAAAACTGCTCAAGCAAAACCAACGAGCAACAACTTGTGGAAATAAATAGGATTGGAGCTAAATTTATTGGGCCCACCAGTAAAGAATGTAGAGGGTTAAAAAGAGTAAATACATAACATAAATTACAAAAATTGAATTTCAATATTAATTCGTGCCTTTGACACACTTTTTATACTTTTAGGTATGGGCCACATATAGAGATTCTTTGAAAAAGAAAATACGCAGGAACAGCTCTGAATATCTTCCAATTAGCCAATACATATTTCTATATTTAATGTGTAGTTCCTCCTTTTTTTTTTTAATGTGCTCTTTCCATTTTAACTTAGCATCGAGAGGCATGCCAAGATACTGGCTGTGTAGCATAAGGAACTTGTTTGGAATTTAGTTCTATTGGTACCCAGTTAACTATTTGATTGGTAAAGTTAAGTTGCGTTAATTTTTCTTCATTTAGCTTAATGCGCCATTTTTGGTCCAGTTACTTTGTGGGTTTGTAGCCCGTTGCAGTTTTCTGGTTGCTTCATCTACTTTATAACAAGTAGCTAAAATTGCAGTATCGTCCGCGAATGTTGCTATTGTTGTCCCGCTTGTGTTTGGTAAGTCGCTTGTACATCCAGAAATATTGTTGAGCATATATTCTTATTTTCAAGTACATCTTCAAGAATACTTGTAATCCTGAGAATTTGCTCTATGGTGGAGTGGCTTTCTCTAAATCCGAACTGATGTGGTGGTATTAGCTTTCTCTCAAGTATTATAGCTTTCATCCTTTTGTATAACAGTTTCTCAAAAATTTTCGAAAGTACTGGAAGCAGAGAAATTGGCCTATATGACTTTTTATGATTAGATGGTTTGTTCGGCTTTGGTATCATAATTATTTCTGATACTTTCCATTGCAGAATTACATATTTCAGTCGAAATCTAGTTTTGATTATATGAAGAAGTTTTCGCACCCCCTCCTCAGGAAGTGCCTTCACTATTCCACCTGTAATTAAATCATAGCCAGGAGATTTTTTCGTATTTATGTCATCGTTAAATTCATCTTTCAACTCTTGTAGAGTTACAGGTGGTATTTCCCAACAATCCTCCTTGTACACTGGTATTATATTTTCATCCGTTGATTGTCTAGCATATGGTTGGAACGTTTCTTCAAGATGAGATGCGAACAGTTCTGCTTTCTGTTTGGCTCCTATTACTCAATTTCCCTCATCATTTATATTGGCAGTATTTGATAATTTGATCTTTTTAATTTAAAAAAAATGAGCTTCAAAAGATTTAAATAAGATTGCGTAAAGTAATAGGCTATATAGGAAACTAAAAATTAAAAATCGTCCCATCGAAATAGAAGAAATTAAAAGGAACCTGGCGTAGCAGCCATATCCAAACAGTGAGTTTACATATTTGTGATATAAAATGCAATAGTTATTGAAATTGTCACAATTAAGACTAATTTTTTATTCTATTTATTATTTTTTTAGTTTTATGTTTTATACAGAGATGCTTTGGAGTGGATATCGTTATATTTCGCTTCTGTACTTCCATCTGACATTACAGGATATGGTGTTAACAGCCACGGCTCAAGTGGGTATTCCGAATTCCCTGATAAATTAAAATAAAATTAAGATTTGTAGATTAAACATAATTTTTTTATTACCTAATAGCCAGTTTTGTTCTCTTTTTCAGTGGCACTCTTGGTAATAGATCCTTTCTTGACTTAACGACCACACAAAAGAATCCATTTAGCGATTTAATGGTCATTTTATGATCACGTATCTACAAACAAAGTATAAATTGTTAAAATGCGCACTCACTTTTACTTTCGATGAAAAATATTACCTTACCACCGCGTTGATACTATTTTTAAGTTCTCGATTAAAGAATAGGTTTTTATTTTCGTGTGGGAATTCCATAATTTTGATAGAAATATCTTTTCGCGTCCTTTTTTTTGTTTGGAGACATCTATAATTATATCCATTTTGGGATAAATTTTACTTTCCGAAACTTCGTTCAATACCTCCAATATCCTCTGTTGGGAAAGATCAATAAAAAGAAAAGATCTTCCCCCACACTCAATATCCAATCTGAGCGTAGAAGCGAACCACGGCGACCAGCTTTACATTGGTGGAATGGCATAGTTGGCCTACGCATTGGTCTTAACTCATCTTTAATTTCTTCTAGTACATAAGAAAAAGATTCTTTTGATAGACGAAATAGTTTTAAGAACCTGAAAACGTAAATTGATTTATTTATTATATTTATAAACAATACTGTACACCTATCTGTAAAAATGCATATGAGTTTGATGTAATTTCTATAATATTAGAATTATCTCTTACTTTATGAAATTAACTAAATTATTTTTATTATCAAAAACAATTTGGCATTACAATTCAGATTGAAATATGGCAATATTTTGATTCGATCTGAAAAGATTATAAAATACCGACTCATATTCAGATCAGGTTTATCCCGGTCGCGTTTATATACACCATAAAAACTACAATTACCCTGGTGACCATCGATCGTTACCACACCATGCTATGTATCTTCTACTCGAACCACCACACTAACGACGATGCTGATATGATTGAGTTTAACGTTAGGCATAATCGTCACAATACAATCTACGTGTTTCTCACGGTTCAGGTTGCCTAATTATAATAACTTTAGGTTGCATAATTATAATACAGCTATAGTAATTATTTATACCATGTTCAGATGTGTATCTATCTGTATAAAACATCCACAACGAACAAATTTGATATTTATTTTAAAGCGATCAGTTTCGATTTAAGTTTCGCTAAAATGTTTAAATTATTACTAACATTAATATTAATTTACAATAATAGTTTTGCCTGGACCCTTGAAATTAATTTAGATCGATTTATTCCCCTGACAACGAACACAAATTATCTCAGCAATTTCACGGGTCGTGTTTCTAAATACAATCGAACCGAGTACATGTTAAATGTTGTCGGTGATCTGCATAAAGTGATTGACAATCGATTTCACATTCGATTGGATATGTATGCAAAACAGGGTAATGAGTTTCGTCGAATATTCACTAAATTGGAAAGAGATGCGTGTAAATTTATTAAAGAAGACAAAATATTTTACAAGAATTTACTCAACTTTGCAAACATTCCAGATGATTGTCCAATTGAGCCCGTAAGATCGTTTTGTAAATATGAATATTTTAAGAAAATATTTAATTGTTTACATTTGTTACAGAATCATTACTTTATCAAGAATTATATATTGAAATTTCCAGAAGGTCTGCCAGCAATATTTTTAACATCTGAAAATTGGAAAATGTATGGTGCTTGCGAATTCGAGGGGCAACCTATATTTGCTGTCGAAGTTTATTTTAATGTAAAACCATATTAATAGAGTACATATTTAAAATTTGTTGTTAATTCGATAGATTTGTCATAACATAATATGGTTGCGTGTACTAACATTTAATTTAATAATAACAATTTGTTTTACAACAGACAAGTGAATTACACGTCGTATATGTTCATACATATAGGGTGGTGATGATTATTAGTGAGCATGAGATATAAATCTTATTTGTCCAGTACATACTGGATTCCAATTCTTATTTGCTTGTTTGATGTTAAGTACTTTGGTCAATATTCTAACTTTTTAAATACTAATAAAAATAACATTATTTAAAATAAACTAATTTAAAAGTATCGGCTTTTCCAATAACAAATCTTTTACTAAAATTGAAACAGAATTCATTAGAAATCGTTGTGATTTCGTACTCGTTTATTGCATACCTTCAAAAGTAAATTAAAAGCAAGAATATAGACATTTTTTGAACTAGCTATTTTGAAATTCTGATGATATCAGCTTACCTACGCGTGCAAACTGTATTAATTAATCAAATTTGGTTGCATGTTGAAAAACCGATTGTATAAACCGATTTGGATTGTAAAAATGAAAAAAATTATGCAAATTTCCACTTCTACTACGCTGAAACTGAAAATGTATTGCAACACGAAAGTATTAAAGTAAACGCAGATAGTGAAGAAGGATACACAGGAAATGGATAAGTAATATCAGATAATGGAGACAATAGTTCAAACATAATTAAAATTATTACTAATGTCCTAAGAATTAATGATGAAACTAAATCTCATAGCTCATCTCAAGATCACGTAAAAGCTTGTGTCCGAGCATGAAAAATAAAACCATCGATAAAACGACCGAAGCAGAAATTTGCGTAACGTCGTATGTTTCTTGAAATTATGTTTAAAACGAATATTTTAAATAACCCTAATACTCCCAAAATCATTCTTATTGATTCGTAGTTACTAATCTTTGGGAATGATATCTTATTTTTGTGTGATTCCCTAAATGATCTATATTGTATAATTTACCAACAATGTTCACCATTTTTCCAAAAAAAAACATGAGGAAAAATATCAGAAATCCTTTATTATTCTGTTTCCACATTCTATAACCGAAAGGCAGTTTCAAACAAAAAAATCGGGACATTTACTGCTATTAGTCCAGGAAACAAAAACAGGGCTCCATATAAACTTGTAAGGACATGTTACCCGAAGAATTGTTAGTGCAGAATTGGGACTTATACAAATGCAGTTCTATTGAAGAAGAGCTTGTTAGAACGGTTAAAGCAGCAGCAGCAATTATCAAAGAAGACATCTAGTCCCAAATTTATGATACAACAGTATATCCAACATTCAAAAATATTGGTGAAGAGTTTGTACCAGGGTTAAAGATATTTACGGAAACTCTTTATAAAAAACGAAACGCATGCTCTTCAACGAAAACATATAAAAAGTTGCAGTTTCTCAATCAATGGATGTAGAACAAAGATATACGGATGCAGACATCATTTGAAAATTTTGATGGAAACTTTTACAGGACAATCATCAATTACTTCCGAACAACAAGTTGAACACCGAGGCAGTAGAAAATCAAGAGACAATCTGGACAAAAACAAATTTATTTCATGGTTTCAACAACATAACTTATTTCGGAATCGGGCTGATGATTTTGTCAGTTTGTTAATTGGACTTGTTGCTGATTCCAACATCACCTGTGATTACATTGGGTAAGTTTAAGAAAACACATATAGAAATTTTCCGAAAGAGTTGCAGTTTTATTATAAATTTTGGCTTCAGCTCGGCCTTCCCTTTTCAACGACGGTCTCCTACGAAAGGGAACAAAATTGAGCATGAAAACCATATTTAAAAGAGCTGACATTGGTTGTGACAACTTTCCAACAAATTGCAAATATATGGTAGATGGAGGCCATCTGCTTCACTCAGTAGTATGGCCAAAGCCAGCGACATATGACACGATTCTAAAACTGTATGGTGAATATGTTTTAAAACATTATGGCTGAAACACAACGGGAGTGTTTGATGTTTATCCGTCCTACGACCCCACGAAAGGAAAAGAACAAAAGAGAACAGCCATTGCCAAAATTTCAGCAAACATCGAAGTACAATATGACGTGCACAACTTCTCAAAGCGAATTTCTCGCAAACACCCATAATAAATCAAAATTCATCGGCAAACCTACATTGTTTGAACATACCAACACATTAGGCGGAAGATGACGCAGATACCACTTATCGCAATTATAGCTGTGAGCCTTGCAAATCGTGAGGATAAGGTGGTGGTTGCTGCAGACGATCGATATTTTTTAATGTCTAATAAAAATAAATATGGAATTATAAAATAAATCTCAAATTTCATTACTTAATTGCCGACAAAACATTGTATGAAGATATTCCCAATTCCCGCAGTTGTACCACTTCACACGACGTGACTCTAGTCACGTCACGGCGCAACAAAAATTGTATTTTTGAAGTCGATTCAAGCGGACATGACTGGAACTAAAAATTCATCTTGTAACACTAAAATTGCTCAATATTTGCTGAAATTTGACTTAGAAAATAAGTGACAATATTAGAGCATATTGTAAATTACATAAAGACGATGGAATAACGAAATGTCATGTCGATTAGACGTGCGTTTTTGGTCTCCTACTTTATAAATAAATTTTTAATGGTTTTAGGCGGAATTAATTTGTATGATTCGTGTTAATATTTAATTAAAGTGTTGTTCTTTCAGTTTGTTAAATTATTTTACAATAAAAGTGTCAAATTAAAAACGGATTGTGATTGATATTATTGCAAATAAGACTTTGCATTTATCAAAAGTGTACATAATTACAAAACAAAAAATAAAAGAAACAAAACGAAAAAAACAAAACTCGAAAAAAAGAGACAAATATACTGTGAATAATTTTTCCTGGACGATTAATGTACATATGTGTATATGACATTGTTTGTAAATATGATTTATTGAAGTGGTGTCAAATTGGAAAAGGAATCAGGTAAATGTCTCAGATAAAACGTAAGTAGAAAAGTTTTTGGTGCCAAGATGGGATAATTCGGTAAGATTAAGTAAGTTAAATTGTCTGTTAAGTTAGGTTAGATATCAAAACAAAACATTCCCATTTATGTTTTACTGGTATACGAGAAAATGCGTTCCAATTGGAACTGTTTTAAATTAAATTAAATTTACAGTGACAAGCCCTAAATAGTATCAATTGATATGGATATCGGTTTCTAGATGGTGCATTAGGTGGAATGAATTAGTCTAATTTTATACATAATATTCATTTTTATTTTATTTCTCCCAAATTATTATAGTCTATCGCTATCATAATTTTTGACAGATCCGTGTAAATAAATTATATCATTGTTGTGGGCCGAGCAAAAGAAAAAAATTTGTATACATATAAAATGGTGGATGGATCAGAATTTTATGATGTTTTTGATGGTATGATACTATATATACATATTTAGAAGAACACACATGAATGACACTTACGACACACACTGAATTAATGTAAAATGAGATAATTAAAAGTCCGAATTTAAACTTAAATCCAATTTTTTTTTTTTAATTTTTCATAAACCATCCCATTCTCTCTGCCTAAAGGAACCGGAATTTTACTCAATAACTTCGTTTACATGTTGATGAATTTCTGATTCCGGTTCTTCCAAAGTTAACCTATGGTGATATTATCGTTTGCGGTAATACAATAATACATGTATTGTGGAACACACAGCATGCAACCACGCTCTTTACACAATTTTCAATTTGACGTTTCAAAAAAAAACATATAACGTGGGGAAAAGGCATTTGAGGTGGGGAGATTTATTACACATTTCGGACGGGATAATAAAAAATTGTAGGGGAATAATGCTCACATAATGTCAAAATTCTGTACTGAGAGATGTTTGTTACAGTTTTCGGACACAGTCCAGGTGAACAATAATTATATATGCTTTAGTTGATGATGTTACGACTTTTAACACATCTTATTTTAGTGTGTGTAAATAAGAACAAATGTATGTATGTAGTATACAATGTTCTTATCTAAATTATATATTACATTAGAATATTAGGAAAACAATACAACAAATGGATAGGAAATCAGCTGACATTTTATATTTTTTGTATTTAGATTTGAATATGATTTTTTAATTCAATTTTCAATTAATATAATTTAAATTGTAGTAATATAGCAGTCAAATATTCAACATAATCTGCTGATATTATTTATTTAAAACCGAAGAACTGTTTCAAGAAGTTTGAACCATCCGAGGTTTATATTTCTTGTGTTTCTTATATATCTTATATTCTTGTAAGACGTGGTACAGTAAAATTTGCACACAATGTCGCTTTTTTTGACGAACGCACCAAATCAAATAAAAAAAAAAAACATGAATTGTAATTTGCCGTTAAGTTACAAAGCAGGCTGTGTAATATTTATTTGTTTTAAATCAGTCGTTTGCAAAATGTCATCAAATCAAGAGATAGTTCGAAAACAAATTGTTCAATGTTATTTGGAAAATCAAAGTCTCACATACAAATCCATCTCAAAAAAAGCTAATTCTACATATTCTACCATTAGAAGGACTATCATTCGGTTTATGGAGACTCGGAACATCAATAGAAAATTTAGAACAGGCATATCGAGCCATATTGATAAAAAATTGGAAACTAAAGTGGCGCGCGCTCTGAAAAACAATCCAAACCTATCTCTGAGGGATTTAGCGAAAAAAATAACACAAATCATGTGCGAATTCTTCGAATTAAAAAGAGGTGTGATTTTCGATCGTTCAGTAAATTCAAAGTACCACGGCGTGAAGATAAACAACAAGCTACGGCAATCCAACGAAGCCGAATGCTGTACAAACTTTTGGTGGACAAAAAAGATGATAATTTGGTAACGAAACCTACGGTAAAGCTGATTTCAAACCTCTGCCTAGTAACCAATATTATTCTGGAAAGGATAAACTGAGTGTCGACATGAAATTTAAAATTATCCAACATTAAAAGATTCAGAAAAAATACTTGGTTTGGCAGGCTATTTGCCAATGTGGCTCTAGAAGTGCTCCGTACATCACGCAAGGGACAATATCTTCGGAAAATTACATTAAGGAGTGCCTCCAAAAGCGACTCCTGCCTTTTTTACGTGGGCACCATGTTGGTACTTTGTTTTGGCCAGATCTAGCGTCATGTCATGATCTGCCAAGATCTAGCGTCATAAACAAACATTAGAATGGTACGAATCTAACAACGTGTGTGTTGTTCCCAAATTTGTCAATCCGCCCAACTGTCCTGGGGCACTATCATGATTTCCGCGGCGAGTCGTAAAATATTTTGATATGCTATTTTCGACCCGCTGTAACTTTTCTAATATGAATTCTGATATCGTAAATATTATAAACGCACTCATTTTATGACATAAAACGAACTAGTTTAAGGCAGTTTGACGTTTGTCAATGTTCGTGATATGTCATTAATTGTGGTTATATGTTTGCATATAAATTTTGATTTAAGTGTTAAGTGTAATAATATTGTTGAAAAATGTTCCATTATTCTACTGCTCCGTTTTTGAAGATCCAAGAACATGAAAAATTGGTTCTTTTAGGGATCGAGCGGCGGATTTTAAGGGACAAGTCCAATCCTCTGAGTTTACCCTCAAGTCGGTAAGCATAAGAATTTTTTTTTTCTATTTTACAAAAAGAAAACTTAAAACATTTTATTAAATTATTAATTTGACAGATTTAGAAAACTATTCCGGCTTTCTAAAGAGGCGTTTTGTTTTATTTTGGAAAGTACTTCTGAAAAATTTCAAAGGAGGAATGTGCGAAGCATACCACCAATCCTTAAATTGGCTGCAACTCTTCGTTTTTTGGCGGAAGGTAGCTACCAGCAAGGTGTAGGCACAGATTGCAACGTGTGTATGGCACAATCTACGGTTTCAACTTTTATTAATGAAACCCTCAACATTTTGGAAGACGAGCTTTGTAATAAATTCATAAACTTTAAACAGAGTGCGGAAGAAAACCGCGAAGAGAAAATCTATTGTTTCAAGAAACATGGAATACCAGGGGTTATAGGCTATATCGATGGTACACATGTTGCAATTATTTGCCCATCAATAGATGAGGAGCAATATTTTAATCGCAAAGGATTCCATAGCATCAACGCCATGATAGTAAGTTTATTAAAATAACTATACGTTATAACTTATAGTTTCAATCTATAATCTTAACTAATGATTTTTATAGATATGTGACCATACATTGAAAATTTTATCAGTGAATGGGAGGTATGGTGGATCATGCCATGATTCTTGTATATGGTCCAAAAGCCAAGAAAGGGAGTACTTGGAAAATCTAAAATCAAGCCGGGGTGAAAAATCATGGCTACTAGGTAAAATCTTAATCAATTTATAAAATATATTTAAACTTAATAAATTAATAAATTTTAGGTGATTCTGGTATCCGCTGGAGCCTTGGCTCATCACTCCCTACCGTAATCCAGCCAATGAGTCATTGGAATTACGCTTTAACAATAAACACGCTTCAGCAAGAGCTGTTATAGATAGGGTAAATGGCGTTCTTAAGGGGAGATTCAGATGCCTATTAAGAGCGAGAGAGTTGCATTATTCACCTAAAAAGGCCGTAAAAATTATTAATGTTTGTGCCATGCTGCATAATATATGCATAAAATATAAAATTAGTTTTGAGGAAGATCTGGTAACTGACGATGCTAATTTTAATGCTGATTTAAATGTAAATCCATCACAAACAAACAATGTTTACCGAGAAGCAAATGCAATAAGGGATCAAATAAAAATTCAATTATAATTAAAAATTTGTACATATAGCTATATTTCAGTATTTCACTTCATTTAATTCATAAATTTTCTTATATTTATTAAATTATAAAATAAATCAAATCGATTTAAATAATTATCACATTATTTCATTTCACTTGTATATATCATATATCACATTTTAATTTCATTTTATCACATTATTAAATTAAATAAATCGAACTTCGGAATATTTAATTAATTGGTCATTAAGTTTTGTAACTCCAGTTCTTTTATTTGAAGTGTTATATTATGCATTTCTTCAGCCCGTTTCTCCTTTCTTTGTTTATATTTTAATTTTTCACTTATTTCTTTTTCTTTTAGTTTCCGTAATAATTTTAGTTCATTTCTAATGTCCTTCAATATTCTGGTTTTATCAGTGTTGTAAATTTTAAAGTCTTTGTTAAATTCGCTTTGGTTGTCTATCTGTTTTTTCAAAAGATTTGAATCATTGGATTTGTTAGGACGATTTCGCCGGGACGAAACTGTTGGCGTATCTTCAATCTCATTTATGGGGCTTCCCATGTCATAGTTTTCGGAAATATTTTCGACCGGTTGAAATATATTCCATGTCGTCAGACTCTTCGAAATTAGGAATTGTTCCAAATGACATATTTCCAATTTTAGATTGCGAGATGGTTGTAATATTCATTTCGAGTCCAAAACTTTTGCTTCCACTTATACCATCTGCCCGACTTCTTAATTTACAAATACCTATAATCCCTTCTTCTAATTCAGTAATAATCTTAGGCTTAAATACTCCACCACCGGTTTTATTTTTTCCTTGTGTATTAAATGACAATTTTGTACTGGCGTAGTATTTAACGTCTTTCCATACTTTTTTCCACACATCTGAATTTCTCGTAGGTGGACCCTCAGCATTGAGCTGTGTCGTTAAATCATTCCATAATGCATTTGATTTGGATTTGTAATGGCAGCTACTTAATTTATTTGTTGCCAAATCCCTATTCTGTTCCATAAACTGGACCATAACCTCAAACTGTTTTGGGTTCGTTTTTAAAGCTTTGGTTGACCTAAAAAAATTACACTATTTATAAATATATGTATATAAAGAATTAATTTATTATTTACTTACATTGGTAAATTTAATTTAAAATAAATTGTCACGAACCAAACTAAAAATAAGCCAACTGCAGCCGATCAACACAATAAACTGTCAATCGAAAAATTATCCGTCTTTATTTTGTTGGCGGTACTTTTCTCGATATCGTATAGTTGGCGAAAATCTATCGTAATTGGTGATCCAAAATTTACGATATCGTGTAAAAATTGTTTCGCGGCAGAAATCATGATAGGACCCTGACCTTCGTCCAATCGAACGATATTGGGTAATAATGAAAACTAAATTGAAAAAGACCCACAAGACAGCAAAGGATATGGAAGATTTAAATAAAAAATGGATAAAAAGTACGAATTTGGTTCCAAATTCCAAAAGACCAACTTTTCAGCCGGCAATTAATTAATAAATAGTTTAGATGGTTTTTCATTAATAACAAATATGTAGATTGAATAAAGAAATTAAAAAATTCGTGGTTGTTTATGAAATAATTGCCGTTTTAGAATTTGCAAATTTTACTGCACCACGTCTTATTCCTTTCTTTTAAAGACTATTCTTGGTTGTATTTATTTTATATTTTATTTTATTAATTTTATTTCATCTAGTATAGTAATACATAATTTTATTTCATCTATTAGTTCCATATATTTGAGCTGTGCTAGACACTGTATAAAGAAAGATAATCAGTTTAGTACTAACATTTCAACTAATAATTCTTGACAGCAAAACTGAGCTCTGTAATAAAATTTATTAGTTTACTGGATCAAAATTATGAGATACTTTTGAAAATCAAATCTATAATTAATTAATTAAAATTTAAGTGGCAGAAAACCTATAATTTTGTCCAATTTATTAACACTCCATTTGCATTTGACACTCGTTCACGTTCTCTTCCCCTCTATCCCTACAAAATTCAAAATGCTTTATAAGTATTTTACAATGCGTTTGTAATCTACGTTTATGATTTATTAAAACAAAAACTGTATTCTGCAATAAAATTTAATAGTTTGCTCGATGTGACTCTTAAGATGCTTCTGAAAATAATTTAAATTAGTTTCAATTTATTATATTCTGAATGCTTAACTGCAATTCATTAATTTACATCTAATTCTTTAAAACTCCATATAAATGCAATACTAGATGAAATAAAATTAATAAAATAAAATATTAAATAAATACAACCAAAAATAGTCCTTAAAAGGAATACAAGAATATAAGATATATAAGAAACACCAGAAATATAAACCTCGGATGGTTCAAACTTCTTGAAACAGTTCTTCGGTTTTAAATAAATAATTTCAGCAAATCATGTTGAATATTTGATTTCTATATTACTACAATTTAAATTATATTAATTGAAAATTAAATTATAAAATCATTTTCAAATCTAAATACAAAAAATACTAATAATAATAAATTGATTTAAATTTCAAGATCTCTGCCAGTTAACTTAAATTTAAATTAATTAATTTAAGTTTGGAATGCAGAATAAAATAAATCGTAACTAATTTGAGTTGAATTTTCAGGAGTATCCCATAAGTCTGATCCAGCAAACTCAAAAATTTTATTTCAAAGCCCAGTGATGATGTTAAAAATTATAAAAGTAGATTAGAACTGTATCGTCTTGTGTTACTAACTATTGGCTATACCAGGTGTCTGTAACCGAGTCAATTTCTGTCATACTAACTGAACCTATTCAAATCCTCTTTATGTTATGTATAAACGGGTGTTCGGTGAGGCCCGGCCTTCTCCGGGAGATCCTGCTTAATGCTTGGTCGAACATTCCAATCAAATCAAATCAAAATATTGTAAATTACATAAGGACGTAACCGACCAAACGGCGCAAGGTACCTAAAGACATTTCGATTGGAAGGTTCGGGTTCCGGATAAATACGAAAGAAATGAAAATAGGTGGCTTGAAGAAATGGAATGTACAGGTGGGTTACGTAAAGCGAACATTTAGCTGTAATTTTTATTACGAAGTACCATATTGCAATTTAGACTGTACGGCACTCATTTCCACCATTATATATTAGGGACTTAGGGTGTAGTTTTTGTAATGTAGAGAAACTTTTATAAGCACAGAAATCCGAACAAATATTGAAATAAAACATAAAGAGAAAATGGGTTGCAATATGATTTTTGGCTATTTCTGAAGCAATTATCATAAAATTTGACAATTATGCGATTAAAATGGGTTATTGGAGAGATGGATACAAACAAGTGGTACAGCCTTAAAATAAAGTAAAATAATCAAAACAAAAAGGAGTAAAACTTTCATCAATTTCTTAATTTGTATATTTCTTCTTTATCTATTTTCTAGCATAAACTAAAACAGCTGGATTAATTTTTTTTATTTCATTTGTTTTTATCGACAATCTTCTAAGATCATCGTTTATGTCCCATTCGCCATTTGGACGGCTAATGAATGATTTATAATGGCTAATACTGTTTATTTTTGCTGGTGAATCGAAATGTATAATGCCTTTTAAACACAATATGTCATTTAAGACGACCAATATTTGTTGTATTTTATTAATTGCAATGCTATAATGCTTCATATCTGCCCGTGGAGCATTATCGCAACTCCATTGTGTACAACGACTATTCCTTCTGTTAGTAATTCATTGCAATTTAGACAGTTCACTGCACTAATTTCCATTATGTTCTTCAAATTGGATAAATCATCTTCCTGTATTTTAAAAATATTTACTGTTACAAATGTTTTTGTTTTTCGTCTTTCTTGTTGATTTCTTGAAGATATCGCATTCGAAATACGACTGGTGATACCTACACTTTTTGAGAAGCACGTCGCCTCAATGGTAGATATGAAAAACATTTAACGCAAAACGTTACAAAATCCGAATAATAAAATTCATTTACGGTTTTGATTCCTGAAGTTTTTTTTATTTTGTAGAGTGATTTCTTCAACAATATCGATATATATTTTTTTTAAAACGGACTTCTTGAATATGTAGACGTTTCATTTGGTTCGAATTCATCATCGATATTTTCAATTTTTTCGTGTTCAAAAATGGAGTATTTTGATGATATGTTTCTTCTAATAAACACTTAAAACTTTCAAATGCGTTTTTCACAATATTTGTTACTCTAGGACTGCTAAAAATTATACAAAAGCATTTAAAAAGTTCGCTCATTTCATATAAATTTTGTGCATTTAGAATGGCACAAAAAATGTCTAATATTAAATTTTTTTGTTCCTTTTTGGAATTTTCCGAACAATTACATTTATAAAATGAGCACAACAACATATGTAAACTGGCACTATTTTTACGTTAGGCTCATTTTTCTCCATTGGAATATTATATGTATAATTAAGATATTCATTTACTGTCATGGTGCATCCAGGGCAAAATAGTTGACACTGATGCTCATGACACCACAAATCCAATTGGAGCTTCTGATTTGCTTAATTTTATTTCCTTTTTTTAATTAAGCATAAATATGGCAATAGATACAGTATCATGTTGTCTTGATCCTCTCTGCGATATGTTCCATATGGCACGTTGGCTGCCGATCTCCGCAGTTATGTTCCATATAGCACGTTGGCTGTTTTACCACATACCCGTAGTATCAAATTTATACTTTGACAATGCTTTGATAAGGCATTTATACTTTGATAATGCTTCCGATTGATTACGTCTTATCATGACCAAATTGAGAGGTTCAGAAACGGAATATACATATGTATCTCGAGTATTCTGAATGGAATAATTATACAATATATCCATGCAGTCGTAGTCGCTTACAACGTCTTTTCTTTTCAAAAGAGGATGATCGTACCTTCCAAAGTACATCGTCTGATACGACAGATTGGGTGTTGCCTTTCAAAGCAATATCAATTTTCGTGCATTTTAAAGTATGCAATTTGAAATTGTGAGCCGTTTGATGGCTTAAACCGTTTGCAATCTGTTAACGTTTTTTCCACGAATTTGATTATAAACCCGTGGTCCGGGGTGTTCCTCTAATGATAAATTTATATTTTTGAGCATGACTTAGATATTTAAATGAACCATACCCAGCAATATTGCCACAAATCGATTTATAAATGTTTTTAAATAAGGTACTTCAGATAAACGATGTTACCGATGAGAAAACATCTGTTTTTCTGCCTTAAACAGAAGCCCATCTTTATCAGGCAGAAAGCAGGCAGATCATACAGGCCCATGGTGGCTATATGGAAATCATAAAGACAAAAGATAATCTGACTTGTCTCTATGTGTTGCCTATAGCAGGTAAAAGCGTGATGTGTTTTAAAATATTCGATCATGCTGCTTTGGCTAGTGAAATAGCCGAAACACGAGAGAGTTTGGAGCAAGGAAAAGAGTTGGTAATACTACTGACTACGGAAAGAGCTTTAACTAAAGTTTATGTTTTTAATAAGACAATTAATTTTGCATCAATTAATTTAGTATTTATAAAAATTCGTAAATCTTCGATTGTGGAACTTTTTAAATCTTGAAAACTTTCAAGAAAATTTAAATCAAATTTTATCCACTATTTACTAATGTGTCCATGGTGACTGTGGTTTTGATTATCGTTTTTGTTCAATGATATTATTACTCCTTCTATATCTGATCCTGTTTTAGATAATTTTAAAGTATCTACTTTCTCACAATCATTTTCGATAAGCTGATAATCATCTAGTTTTGGAAGCAAATTGCTTTCTAAAATTGGTGCCGTTTTTTAACAAGATTTTTGAGAATATGTCATATGTTTTTATAATTACTATTCGTTAATTTTAAGTGCAAATTAGAGCACATTTGATGTATTAAAGTTTTCGAAATGTGTACCTGCAATGGTGATGTAAACTTCATATCAGTTAGGTATTTCTTTATATCTGAAATATTCATTTTCGGTTTGTTTTTATAATTATACACCGACATTTTTTTTAGCTTACCTAGATTAACACCAGCTATAAACTATGTATTACACTTTATGCTATTTATATATGTTCAAACTTATTAATATATGTACATACAAATATTTTTAACACTAAACTTATTTTCTTCTCGATTTATACCAAATATTATGTTTCTAGAATATTCCAGAATATATTTTTAAGTTTCTCGACTATTCATGAATAGCCTAGGCGCAAAAATAGAGTACAATTTACATTTATGCTAGTTTACCTACTCAAATAAAGATGTCGCCGTACAAGTATTTACGTGTAGATGATAAAAGGAACGCGAAAAATGATTGTCAGATTACCTAATAACAAACTACTTATCAAATAAACCGATTTCGTGAAACTGGATTTATATTGCATTTACAGCGTGTACTGCCTAGAACTGTGCTTTTGTTGATCAGAATGTGTCTGGACATCCATCAACATCAACTCACCACCGTGCTCAAAAATTCAACATATCACACAGTTCTGTGATGAGAGTTTTACTTCGGCCATAAAGACCTCGGTATGAAGGCGTACAAAGTGCAATTAGTGCCGGAGCTGAATCAAAATTGCTTTCCGCAACGTTTTCTGTTCGGTGATTGGAAAAATGAGCTGCTTTTCCGAGGAAGTTCATTTTCAACTTGGAGACAAGCAAAATTGTCGCATTTAAAGCTCAGAAAATCCTCACGTAATCATGGAGAAGCCGATTCATCCACAACGAGTGACTGTTTGGTGTGGATTATGAACCGGTGGCATCATTAGTCCGTTTTTTTTTTAATGAGAAGGAGCCGCCCTTACAGTCATACAGAAGCGTTACCCTGATAAACGAGTTTTTCTTACCCAGAATTGAAGAGGACACACGACATTTGGTTTCATCACGACGGCGCAACTTGCCACATAGCAAACGAAACAATCGGTCTTTTGCACACTATCTTCGTGAATCGAATAATCAGCCTTAACGGAGATGTTAATTGGCCACCACGAACCTCCGCTTTCAGAATTACGGTTGCAAGCATTTGATGCGGATGAAACTGATGATCGCCGACAAGGCTGTCGCTTCAAATCGTGGACACGAATACAAAGGGCAAGATAAACGAAATAACACTATCTGGTGGTCAGTACCCAGTCTGACAGAAAATGCCAGAATGCAAAATTTAGTGAAAAACAGAAAAGCGTCCAAACCATTTGCTTTGGTAACATTTGTAGATAAAAAGACAGCGTTCAAACGTTTTATACCTGCGTTTCTAATTGAGTATATTGTTTTAGAAAAAAATTGAAAGTCAAAGAAAAAGTGTGAAGAAAACAGTCGGAACAACCAAAAAAAATTCGGCCATGGCGCGACACAAACTCAAACGAGATATACGCATATATTGTTAATATGCGTATAATTATTTTTGCTGGTGCGGGGAAGTCAAATTTAGTAGCAGCTAAAGATCTTTTTGACAAGGAACAGATTACGTGAAAACAAATCAGCTCCATTCCGCTATGTTTGAACGGTATTTAAAAAAAATTAAATTAAAGAGCTAACAGTTGATGAACAATTGGTCTTTACAAGAGGAAGATGTTCTTTCCTGCAATATGTACCAAATGTGTTCAAAGGTAAACTATAAATATGGTATACAAATATTTTGGCTAGTAGATGCTAGAACTAATTATCCTATAAGTGGTGAGATTTATTTGGGCACTCAACCGAATGAAGAGAGCGCGACAGGAATAGCCCATCACCTAGTAGTACGTTTTTCGAATCAGTTTTTGAAAACCATCCAACATGGAGTATTTCTCAAGGAGTTGGCAAAGAGTTTGGCCCAAAATCACCTCTTGCCCCAAAAGTAGAAGGCATATAACTAAAAGCGAATTATGTAGTTAAATATGGTTTTCGCGAACTAAATCAAAAGACACAAAAACAACGATTGTCTGCGATTTGCGCTCTAAAGCCACATACTCGAAGCATTATATTCGGGTCTGTTACATAAGAAAACGTACAATTTCCAATTTATATGTACAGGGGGATGATGATGAATTTTCATCAATTGATGTTTCGAGAGCATCTATGTCAAGCTCCGGAATTCCTGCGATACCTACTGCAAAATGGCGATCACAAACTTCTTCATCTTCTACTGCACCACTTCCCAAACAACGTCGAGTTACCATTCGCTCAATCTCGCCCTTACATTCCAGAGAACTATGATTTTTTTTTAATTAAGTGAATTAAAAAAATTAAGAAATTAAATTATATAAATTTATAATAATTTTTTCATTTTTTAAATAAATCTTAAATAAATAATACTATGGGGAATTCAATTCCCCATAACACGGGATTGAGTTATTCGGTATCTATTATTCATTTACATATCACCTAATACTTAAAATGAACCATACTAACTTTTATGGAAAAAGTAGGTCTTATCAGTATTTAATTTACATACTTTTATTCACTCCACCCAATAAAACCTATTATATCTAGTAAAAAAAAACGTACCATAAAAAAAAAGGTTAAGACATCCTCGCCATTTATTAGCCAAAAGGACTCACTTAAAAGATTCTAACAATTCAAGAAGCACGCAACGGTGAACTCATGTAAGAGTTGGTCACGAGCTTTTTAAACCACTTCACCGAAGCTGCAATTTTAAAGGTAATAGCAGAGCAGATGAAGTTGTATTAAACACGCCTTCAGAACCCTACTTTAAGGTACATAAACAGTGGTTACCTAGTTTGAATGTATGAATTTAGTTGGTCGATTTCATAATTGTTTAACTTTAAAAACTTGTAACAACGCAAAAATATTCAACAATTATAAATGTGCAAACTCGACCACAACAAGCCATGCCAGATTTTCAAAAAAAAAAAAAAAAAAAAATTAAACAATCGATGGGCTAACAAACGGTAGGCAAAATAAAAATTTTATTGTTTAAACGTTAACACTACACTTGTCGACGTACTGCTAAACTATATTCAAATAAAGCACCAATAAAGTAATACCAACCAATCAGGGGTTAACCATATACACAAAAAAAATATTTAGAAAAACAGAACAATATTGAAAATAAATGAACAAACAATGAATACAACAATCAAGCCAACTCAAACAATCACAGTGATACATGCAGAACAACAACAAAAAGAATCATACTAGAAATAATAATAACAATACATATAATAAACAGTAACGTTCAAGTTATACTGGATTGATCATATAGCTAGGCATTGGGATTTTGCTTGTGAGTTATTTAGCAAAAGTGAAATTCGGTATTTATGTAAGTATAAGTGAAACAACGTATGTGAAATTTGTCCTAAATCTGTCCTAAAAAACAACAAAAACAATTTCCTCTTATATGTGCTAGTGTGTAAAGCAGAATGACTCGATATAAAGAATTTTATCACAAGGACGATCATATTTGATGTCCGACCACATGGTTTTCTGAAGTTTCTTTGTAAAATCCTAGGAAACTAACACCATAACATTATATATGTACAACAAAATATCAAAAGGTCTAATCCATCCGAATAATATTACAATTTTGGAAAAAGTAGGGGATTAGGGGGTTTAGGACACCCAAGTTTAGTATGACCTCATGTATCTCGATTATAAGATTTTTCCTAATTTTCCTGGGAAAATCTTAGGAAGCCGACACCATAATGACGGACATACCAAGATATCTTACGGTCTAAGCTATCCGAAAAATATTTCAATCTTTGAAAAAGTATGGGCCTAGGGGTTTTAGGACAACCAGTTTGGTATGATCTCATATATATCTCGATTATATGATTTTTCCTAATTTTCTTGCCTAAACCCTAGGAAGCGGACACCATAATGACGTATATACCAATACGTCTTAAGGTGTAAGCTTGTATATACCAATACGTCTTAAAGTCTCAGCTATCCGAAAAATATTTCAATTTTGGAAAAAGTAGGGGATTAGGGGGTTTTGGACAACCAAGTTTGGTATGACCACATGTATCTCGATTAAATGATTTTTCCTCATTTTCCTGGGAAAATCCTAGGAAGTGAACACCATATTGACGCATATACCAAGATATTTTAAGGTCTAAGCTATCCGAAAAATAGTACAATTTTAGAAAAAGTAGGGGATTAGGGGGTTTAGGACCGAAAAACAGTTAAAACCAAATCATAAATGTTTTTGCTTATAATTTATTGGTCGTAGGTAAGTTTATTGGTCGTAGTGAAAACTACTTTATACCATTATGTACATACTCTAAATACAAATAATTATATTTTAAAAAATAATAATTTAAATGTTGGATACATTCAACAAACTATATAAAAAATATTATTTAATTTTAACATGTTTTGTTTGTGTTAAATTGTTGCTATTATTTTAATTATATATTATGGCGAGTGCAACCATACTCGATCTAACATGTTGTACAACATTTATAAAGCGATCTGTACTTTTGATTACGATTGTATTTATGATAATTGCGTTAAAATTAATTGTTGTGTTGCACATTACACCAAAGCTTGGAAATCTTGAGATAAATCTAAGCGAATTAATTTTATGTTTTTATAAAAACACATACCCAATCGTTACACATGCATTTTGATTTATCTAATTACTATTTTGTAATTATTAAATGTGATTTTGTTGGTTGATTATAGGACACTATATCTAAAAACGAAACGTACATTGATTTTCATTAATAGTTCGTCCACGCTATCATAATATATACATATATAATGTTCAAATTATTGAGAGTGGCAATAAGTTTAGCATTTTTACAAATCCTTCAGGCAAACTGGGTAAATGCATTTGTTCATATAAATTATAATTTAATTAATAATAATTAATTTAAACTAAAACATTTGTTTTAGCCAAAGAATGAAGTTTCATTGGACCAGTTTATTATTAACGAAATTAATCCTAAATTTGCAAAGGATAATGTTGGACGGATAAAACGATTCAATCGAACTACATATGTATTAAATTATAATTTTACGCTGTTGGAACCGATTGACAGTTCAATTAAATCTGTTTTTTTACTATACGCACTCCAGGGGAACGAGTACCGTAATATATTTACGTTGGTTAGAGATGATACTTGCAAATTTATTCAAGAGGATAACCTATTTTATGGGGACTTATTAAAAGCATCAAATTTGCCGCAAAATCGTGAATGTCCTATTAAACCCGGCTACTATTCGATAAACCACTGTCACTGGACTATGGATCCACCGCCAATGCTTTTAACATATGCCAATTGGAGAGCCGATTACATTATGTATAACTCGACGAATGATATTGTATGTTCAAATATAAGCGTAACATTTAAAATTTCGAAAAGATTTTTGTAAGAATTAAATGTTGTCTGGGACGATTTCAATGACAATTATTTTTAATTTCTTACGAAATTAATTTATTTATAAATATTTAAAATTACCAAATAAAATTATTCGAGGAATTCGTTTTGTTTTTCCTGCAATTTTCATTAAATGGAACGAGGAAAAATGGATTGTTTGGAGTTTCGGTGCATTTCCAACTTACAACAAAAATTGTATAGAGCGATACGTAGTAATTGCTAGTTTAGTGAGTTTACCTTGTTTTTCTTTCCTCTTTCTTACGGTGTCTGATTATTGCAATGGTATATAAATCCACGCCGGGCGTCATACCCTTGATGTAATAGCCACGTGATGACAACTGAATGGCACACCGTCAACAAGCACACTTTTTTTTCGTTTAATGACGATTTAAACCCATAATTATGACGGATCCGACATTTTCAAAACCAGATCAAGTTACTATTCACAAGGTAGATTCAAATAATAGTCACCAATATTTTCGATTTCTATGGATACCTGACACACCATTTCAGATGATTCATACATTTGATCTCACTTTATGTAAGTTTCCTCAATCCTCACATCAACAAACTTATACCATAAAATCCTCCATTTATTTTCACATGAGCGAAGGATTATAAAGTTGAGGTTACCTAGTTTTATATAATGTTGCCGATTTCAGTCTACATCTTGTAAATGATTTCATTAAAGCGAAGCATAATAGCTTGAATTTAATTTTTATTAGTGATGTTGATAATAATTATGTTATATTAACAAATCAATATTAATGATTTAAAAATTGAAAGTATATTCATACTCTTTCGCATTTGGACATTTATTTCACGAAATGTTTTTTAACCATTTTTTAATCTCCTTTGTTTGTGAATAAACTTTATTTATTTATTAAATTTACAATGTCCATAAATTTGACTTAAGATACAAAATCAATACAATTTAAAATGATAGATTAATCTTACATATATAAACAACATTTGATATATATAGACACACAATAATATACATAAATGAAAGATTTATGAAGAAAATGCAATAAAAGTAGATTTACCGGGATGGAACAAAATGTTGTTGAAGTTTTGTAAAATCAAATAGGTGATTATTATTGTTAAAACTGTTAGACAACCAATTAATGGGTTCATTATCACCATAGTCAGTCCTGTGTACTTCTAGATTAAAGAACTCATGACCACAAAAACGTCTGTTTGGCACTTTAATGTTAATGTGTTCCAGTATGGATGGTGCATCGATTTGATCAAACAGTGGGTTTCCAACCACAGAGGACTGCAAAATCTCTCGTCTATTTTCTAATGTTGTTAAATAAGTAGGTGTTACAGCCAGCTTCATAGGGCAGTAATAATTGTTATCGGTAGATGGTAGATGGTACAGTAAATCATGATTGTAATCCTATCCATATTTTCTACACCATCGTAAAAAGGACACCAAACCGTGACTGCACACTCGAATTGAGATCGAACATAAGCATAGTACAAGGTCTTAATTGTATTCAGGTCATAAATATCTCCTGCCCATCTTTTGATAAATTCGAGCATGGAATTGGCTTTGATTAGCACCACAAAGGTCAATGTCCTTTGTAAAAGACATATTTTCAGTAAAAGTAACTCCTAGGTCTAAAATGACAGCATCTTACATTTATTGATGTTCAAGTTGAGTAAATGAGAATCGAACCATTTTGCAATGCTATTGACATCTTCTTGCAAATAGTTGGTTACAAGTTCGCTACTAATTTCAACGGATTTATATATTTTAAGATCATCAGCAGACCTTAATACTTTGGAGTGTTAAATAACATTGGTAATACTTTTGATGAAGATAGTAAAGTTTCAAAGACCATTGTGAGAGCCCTGTGGATCACCCAACGTAGCCCTAAGTGATTTTTATTTTTTATTTCCCTTTTCAACGTATTGGAAACGGTCGCTCAAGTATTATTGAATTCAGAAGGCAAAATCGTGTGAGAATTCAAAGTTGTGTAAGCTTTCCAATGCTTTGCAAAGATTGATAGAGTCAAAAGCTTTATTGAAATTTGTATACACGACATCAACGTGCTTATGATTTTTGATCTCCTTGATGGTAATGCTAGTGAACTCAACAAGGTTGGTTGATGTTGATTTTTGGGCATAAAATTAAAGTTGGCTTGGTGATATGTGTCGGGAGACCAGCACTTTAAAACAGTTGCATACAACGAGTTCAAATAGCTTATGGGATGAAGATAACGACGATATATCTCTGTAACATGAAACATTACTTCTATTTCAGGCTTTAAAGATCAGTGTTATTCTAGTGGTTTTCTATATATGCGGAAATTCTTCCACTCTTAGAAATTGATTAAGTATCAAAACGAAACCGAGTGGTAATTATAAAGCACGATTATCCTTATATATCGAAGCAGGTACGCCATCAGGGCCTCATATATCACAGAAATATTTTAAAGCATAATTTATGTCTTCTGTTGAAATCGTTGGAACTTGTATGGACAAATTTCTTTCACAGCTACTCGGAATTTGATATTTATCAACAACTTCTGGCTTTTAAACCGACTGCAAAAACTCAGCAAACATGTTTGATATGACAGTAGAGTCACACGATTTCTGCTCTTTATATGTCATATCCACAGTACAACCCATAATTTTACATTTATTTTTGTCTTTAATACGAGTGATATACTGCTTGTATTTAAATTCATAATATGTTTCACAATTACGGTACTGTTCTGTGAAATTTTGTTAGCTGATTTCTGAATTATTCTTCTATATTTCTTTGTAAGCCCTATCTTTCCTATTTTCGAGGTTAATAAGTGTGACATCAAACCATTGCGGATGTTTGTTTGGTTCTTTTAATATTATAAGGCAATTAATGTTGTAAAATGGGCTTAATAAGACGTGAAAATGAAAACAAATTCACACACACACATAACATTTACGTTGAATAAACGTACATGTTCGGCGATGAAACTTAACAATGTCATCATCCCTCAACAAACTTCATCTTGATAAAAGGTTGACATGGAGAAAGCACATTGATTCAATGCTCAACCGAATAAAAATAAAATGTTTAAAAATGTACTGATTAATTGGAAGAAAATCAAAACTTTCTCTAGAATGGGAAGTTCTACTAAATTTTACAAAAATTTTCACTATTTTACAAATGCTCAGTGGTATGTCCGAAATTGCAACATTCATAGATAACCTTGGGACTGTGGTTCTATAATTGATAGAACTTCTGCTCTAGGAGGCTTGAGCATAAAATCCGTAATTATCGACTGATTTTTACTGAGATGCTTATATAGTTTCTCATACTGAGCTAAATATTTGATAAAATTCTGCTATAGAGCCCGTTCTAAGTTTGGATCATATTGTAGGAAATGGTTACTCAATTTACGGCCTAAGTCTTTCGGGAATGATTTTTGATGTAAATATAACCGGTACATTTCTCTCATCAGTACCGCTTTCAGGATCAACATCGCCAAAATCTTGATGTGCTGCTAGTTCAAGAATATCTGCCTCTTCCAAGTCTTCAAAAAAATAAACAAATGAACCATCTCCACTATTTCAAAATATTCAGGTTCCAATGATAAATTAGGAATATCATTATCAACAACTTGTGGCCATATATTTCTCCAGCAATCCAGCATGCATTAAGCGTTGATTTTTTAATATATGCTAACACAATCTAATATTGTGAACCTTTTCCAAGCATCCATCACTAATTCATTAATAACCTATGGCTTCATTATATGCTCGACTGAAGCGTTGCTACAAAGAAGGACGGTTACACGGTCTTTCAATGCTTCATGGCCACCATCTGTTCTAAGTAATCTATAGGTGAATAGATTCTAATTGGGAGTCTTTTCCAAAATAAGCCTGGGCCCCTATTTGTGAATTCGAATTCGACCAAACGAACGACGTTTTCGAACGATTGGTATTTGTGAATTCGAAAACGTACAATAAATCAACGAAAACGTGTTGCTATGAAACGATTGAAAATTTCCCTTATTTGGTAATCCGTTTTCGAACAATTTTTATACGTTCATGAACGAATTTTAGTTCGTTGTTAGTTTTGTTGACGAAGCCGTAGAAAGAGGATATAAAATATTAAAATGTAAGTAAATAAAAATGGCAACCGACGCTATATCTATGTAAATAATATTTATAAAATTTTAAACTTAAGTATTACTATGTATAAAATATGTATTTAGTGATTTAGTTATTATTATTTATATAAATATTTTAGGGCATCAAAAAGTACCACACTCCAGCAATATGATATTTTAGTGTCATTTATGGATGAACATGCCGACTTCGCAAGGGGGTTTAATTTGACGGCCCGTGTATCTGCGAAACGACTTTGGGATGAAATTGGGAATCGTCTCAATAGCCATGGACCACCCATAAGAACATCGGATGGCTGGAAAAAAGTATGGGCTGATTTCAAATATAATATAAAAAAGAAAATTAAGCAAAATAAAGTCAGCATCACAGGCACCGGTGGTGGTTCATCAAGATCGCACACATTCTCTCCACTTGAGGAAACCGTCATTCGAATAATAAATTTACGAGAAGCAGTGGATGGTACATCTGACACTGTTTCACTTGGTGAGTCACAGTTAAATTTGCCGTCCTTCCCCACTAATGCCATCGGATAATAATGAATCAGAAATAATGAACCCAACACCACCAAATAATAGTAGAACAAATAATAGCCGGAACGCAATTAAATCCAAAACCCAATTGTTAGAGGAACAAATTTTACATCAAAAAAAATTTCATGAGAGTGACATTGAATTTAACGAACATCAGTGAAAGTTTAATAGAATCCAACCAAACAATGAAGCGTATTTTAAGGGTAAAAGAAAAACAATAAGAGTTGCATAAGAAAATGTTTCTGCTAAAAGAACAGAAGTTAGAGTTTAATAGAAACAAATTAGCCATAGAGGCAAAGGATCGTCTAGAGGAGAGAAAATTTAAAGTTGAAAATTTAGAATTAAAGAAAAGAAAATTAGATCTGCAAGAGGCGAATCATTAACTAATAAGTACCTAATAACATTGTGATAAGGAAATTGGAATGAAATTTGTGATACAAATTGATAGAATTAAGATATTTATCGAAAATATTATTATTATGTATATATTTTATTATTATGTATATAAGTTATATTATTTAACAAAATGAATTTAATGAATTAAACCACACTATTATTTTTATAAATAACTTATTTATTTGTTATAATTTATGTTATGGCATTCAATACACCATTCCTTATTTGCCTTGCTAAAGCAGTTTCATCATGTCTATTTGAAACTTCAACAGTTTCATGTTGCACGGAACCATTGTCGTGTAAGGTTTGTTCTAATGGTACTCTGAAATGAAGACAAATGTTATGGAGGGTTGTGCAGACATTTATTATTTGGGTAGCCTTTTTCGGTGAATAGTGTAACTGTCTGGCGCCTAATAAACATCGAAATCGCGATTTCAATATGCCAATACAGCGTTCGATTATATTTCTAGTTTTTGAATGTAGTGTGTTATACGTCGCTTCTCTGCTGCCTCAATGGTGGCTCTGAATGGTGTTAGCAACCAAGGTTCCAAAGGATACCCAGAGTCACCTAATAGGTTAAATCAACATAAATAAAAATACTATTGGATTAATTAATTTTATACTTATCGAGCAACCAATAGTTTGAATTGTCATTGCCTCGATGTAACTGTTGTAAATATTGCCGATAGGTACTCAAACTCCAGACAAGAGAGTCATGCGAAGCTTCTCCATATCGTGGGTCTACCGCCATGATCCGGGTATTGTGGTCGCACACCTAAAACAAATATTTTCAAAATTATGCATTAATAAATATTTATTACATAAGCACAGTAAAATATATTATTACAATCATTGTATTTAAGCTGTGGTGCCCTTTCCTATTAAAATAAAGGTGTTCATTATCCGCTGGTCTTACGATGTTGATGTGTGTTCCATCTACACTACCGATTACGCCAGGAAACCCAGTTTGACTATAAAAATAATTCGCTGCCGCTTCTTTATCTACATTTGTCTGACGAAATGAAACCCATTTCGGGCAAACTCTATTTTCTAACACGGCTAGCACTTCACTTAAAGTGACAGACACAGATGATTGCGAAAATCCCACCAAAAAATCTTGGCCAACGCTTTGTTGGTAGCTCCCCTGAGCACAAAATATGAGCGCTCCAGCTAATTTTAAAATGTTCGGTATGGTTGAAGATCTAGCTCGCAATGGTAAATGATCGTCAATTTCATCCATAAGATATTTAACAGCATCCTTTGATAGTCTAAATAACTTTATAAATCTGAAATATAAATGTTTAAAATATTAAAGATATTTTTAATGTTATTATGATAAAACATTTTAACTTACTTTGCATCTGGTAGAGCAAAAATATTTGATTTGTCGCGAATTGACCGAAGCCGTAAATGAGGTGAAATATCGTTATCCTCACGATCACTATCATCCGAGAAATAAATGGCAATAGTGTCCATATCAAATTAACTTTTAATTATTTGAATTAAACAAACTTTTTAACTTTAAAAATCACGATAATTTATAAAAAAAATAATTAATTTATAAATCCCAAAAAACGCATAATACTCAAATCGCCAATGAAAACAACATAAAATTTCAAAAATCAACAAGTTCTATATTTTTCATACAGGTATAACTAATAGAAAATAATTTCCCTTTTCATTTTGTGACAGTGTACAGTTTTGTTTACGATCGAATTCACAAATACCAATTCCAATTCGAAACGAATCTATCATTCGAAACGAATTGCAATTCGAAACGGATTCACAAATAGGGGTGCTGATCATAAGAATATGAATTGGCCGTAATTATATATTTTAGCTTTGCAGAATATTCCTACGCTACTTTACCTTTTACTTTCAAATTTTGCAAAGGATGATGTCTGTGTTTTAATCTTTCAAACCATCCATGAGTTCAGTTTCTTTTTATCAGATGAAGAAGTAGATCGTTGCTGTTCCGTTGCTGTTGTATTTGTATAAATTTGCAATGCCTTGTGTGATAGCGTTTGTATTTTAAAAAAATATAACAAAATAGAACAAATGATGATTTTAAATAAATTAAACAAATAAAAAATTATAAAGTCCGTAAAACAAACTCAGTAAACAATGATTTTAATTTAAAACAAACATTCCTTTGTTCCAAAAACTTTCATTTTATAGTGGCAAGGAAATTATTCGTGAACTTGAATTAGACGTTTCTGCCTGTGAAGAAACCATTTATCTTAGATAAAAATCGTAAAGCTTGCATTAAGTTTGCTAAGGAACTGATTGACTGGACAATTCAACATTGAAAGAAAGTTTTATGATAGTAAGTTC
This sequence comes from Tipula unca, assembly GCA_951394425.1. Classification (NCBI taxonomy): domain Eukaryota; kingdom Metazoa; phylum Arthropoda; class Insecta; order Diptera; family Tipulidae; genus Tipula; species Tipula unca. The sequence goes on along the minus strand of OX596381.1, from coordinate 119,497,136 downwards.
AACTTTAAAGGACCAGACAGAGCTAAAATGGTGTGCGTACACCCAGTGGAAAGCGATTAAATCCTCGGTATAGTTAAACTGTTGGAGGCAAGTGTTTGATGTTTTGGGGTTACTCTTTCTGGATTCTCCGGTCTGGGACCACTTAACGTCATATTAACGACATTGTGGACCAGTTTACTTTTGAAACAGTTTATTTTGAAAGTTAATTTGAAAACCCGATAAGTATCGAGAATATTAAATTAAAAACTAAAAATGATGGACAATAATGAATTGTACTAGAAAATTATAAGTAACACAGGAATTAGAATGCTACTTTAGTTAATATCACTCTGTCTCATAGTTTAACGCCATCTAATAAACCCTCCAACCGGCCTGGTACTCTCAATATAACATTCCGGGTATAACATTCCAACATTAAAAACCTTAAGCCTTACCACTCTATTACATATCCAAATTTGTCAAATATTGGTTTACAAATAAGTAAATTGTAACAATGACTTAGCCTGCGCAATCTCCAAACCTTAATCCAATATACAATTTATGGAAGCACGCCGAGGACGATTTAGTTTGATAATTTTTAATAAGATTTTGGACTTTTGTGGCATTGTCAAATATTGTTATTTCAATATATGTGAAATTCCAAGATTTTAAAAAGTAACATTCACAAAGTTGCCTAGTAGAAACCCACCAACTACTTTGATATTAGAGGACTGCCGTATCACAAGATCCCAGTCCAAGGCAGTCTGTTGCCGAAATTTAGCTTAGACCGTTAGATATCTCGGTATATGCGTTATTATGGTGCCCGTTTCTTAGGATTTTCCCAAGAAAATTCAGAAAATCATGTTATTTCCTATCAAATTTTGTTGTCCTAACTAACTAACGCATATAAGCGAAATTTTGTTTTTGTGGTTTTTTAGTACAATTTTAGGACCAACTTCACGGGTCTTTAAAAAATTCAAAAAATAATCGTTCGGAATTGTATTTTTCGTAATTCATTAGCAACAATAAATGTCCAATGCGAAATAGTATGAATAATTTCAATTTTTAAGTAATTAATATTGATTAATTAATAAGATAATTATTATCAACAACTAATAACAACTAAATCCAACCTATTATGGTTCGCTTTAATAAAACCTAAACTTTATAATCCTTGGTGACGGTAGGCCATTCTGTTGTCATCACGTGGCTATTACTTCAAGAGTATGACGCTCGGCGTGGGCTTATATAACATTGCAATAATCAAACACCGTATGAAAGGGGAAAAAAACAAGGTAAACTCACTAAACTAGCAAATACCACGCATCGCTCTACAATTTTTCAACTGATATATCGGCTTATAAAGTGATCGCACAAAAGTATTATACAGAGTTGGAAATGCACCGAAACTCTAAATAATTCATTTTACCTCGTTCCATTTACTGCTCTAATCTATAAAGAAAATTGCAGGAAAAACAAAACGGAATTCCTCGAATAATTTTATTTGGTAATTTTAAATATTTATAAATAAATTAATTTCCTAAGAAATTAAAAATAATTGTCATTCAAATCGTCCCAGACCACATTTAATTCTTACAAAAATGTTTTCGAAATTTTAAATGTTAAGCTTATATTTGAACATACAATATCATTCGTCGAGTTATACATAATGTAATCGGTTCTCCAGTTTGCATATGTTAAAAGTATTGGCGGTGGATCCAAACTCCACGTATAGTGGTTTATCGAATAATAGCCGGGTTTAATAGGACATTCACGATTTTGCGGCAAATTTGATGATTTTAATAAGTCCCCATAAAATAGATAATCCTCTTGAAAAAATTTGCAAGTATCATCTCTAACAATCGCAAATATATTACGGTACTCGTTCCCCTGGAGTGCATGTAGTAAAAAAACAGATTTAATTGAACTACCAATAGGTTCCAATAGTGTAAAATTATAATTTAATACATATGTAGTTCGATTGAATCGTCTTATCCGTCCAACATTATCCTTTGCAAATGTAGGATTAATTTCGTTAATAAGGAACTGGTCCAATGAAACTTCATTCTTTGGCTAAAACATAAATGTTTTAGTTTAAGTTAATTATTATTAATTAAATTATAATTTATATGAACAAATGCACTTACCCAGTTTGCCTGAAGGATTTGTAAAAATGCTAAACTTATTGCCACTCTCAATAATTTGAACATTATATATGTAATACGATAGCGTGGACGAACTATTAATGAAAATCAATATACGTTTCGTTTTTAGATATAGTGTCCTATAATCAACCAACAAAATCACATTTGACAATTACAAAATAGTAATTACATAAATCAAAATGCATGTGTAACGATTGGATATGTGTTTTTATAAAAACATAAAATTAATTCGCTTAGATTTATCTCAAGATTTCCAAGCTTTGGTGTAATGTGCAACACAACAATTAATTTTAACGCAATTATCATAAATACAATCATAATCAAAAGTACAGATCGCTCTATAAATGTTGTACAACATGTTAGATCGCGTATGATTGTGGTCGCCATAATATATAATTAAAATAATAGTAACTATTTAACACAAACAAAACATGTTAAAATTAAATACAGTTTGTTGAAAGTATCCAACATTTAAATTATTAATTTTTAAAATATTATTATTTGCATCTAGAACATGTACATAATGGTATAAAGTAGTTTGCACTACGACCAATAAAAATTATATGCAGAAACATTTATTTGGTTTTAACAGTTGTTCGGTTCTAAATCCGCTAATCCCCTACTTTTTCTAACTTGGCTGTCCTACGCCCACTTATTCCCTACTTTTTCCAAAGGGAAATATGTTTTGGATAGCTTAGACCTTTAGATATCTCAGTATACGCGTCATTATGGTGCTCGTTACTTAGGATTTTCTTTAGAAAATTCAGAAAATCATGTTATTTCCTACCAAATTTAGTTATCCTATAGATAAAATTCGTTATATCGAGACAATCTGCATTGTACACTAACGCATATAAGCGAAAATGGTTTTTGTTGTTTTGTAGTACAATTTTAGGACAAACTTTACTGGAATTGTGATTTTTGTCCTAAAAAAAATCCTAATTTTTTTTTTTTTTAGGACAAATTTAGGACAAAATTCACGTGAATAGTGAAACATTCTTTCTAAACCAAGAGCAAAGGGAGCGGTATTAGAATTATTATAATGTTTATGAACAGTGTGGTGTACTAACAAATTACCTTGCATACATTTTGCAAGAACAGAAGATTTGGAAACAACCTATACTGTTTATTAGTGTGTACATGTACCAGATGTACCGACCACGTGAGGGAGAAAATCTGTTAATTGAGAATATTCAAGATTCTGAATGATGGTGTAAGCCAATAAAAATGGCGAATGTAAGTGAATTTACACAAATGGATGGAGGCAATATATGAGATTCTCGGACCGAGCAATTTGACTGCAACTCAACTGAATCATGATATACTTAGAGCGTGTGGATACACATTAAAAGAGAAATTAGAATAATTGGGTGGTTAAACAATGAATAAAATTGAGAGGAAACGAATTTAACAGGAATACGTGAACTGAAAATAAAATCGTATATGGAAGGAAGAATGGTAACAAACTTAAAGCAAAAGTTGGCAGGAATATGTATTAAAAACAAACTACACGTACCTTGAGGTATGTATATAAGATTTGTAAAAAAGAAGAACACATAGATTTTATATGTTTTCCGGTTAACAACTATATTCAAAAAATATTCCGAAATCTTTACATCTAAAAAGTGTTTTCTATCGGAAATCACTTTCGAAAATTTGCTACTTGTTTGTACCACATTGTTGTATGTACGAGTATTTGGCATGGAAATATAAAAATTTGTCCACGCCTAATCGCAAGTTTTTATTGGTCGTAGTGAAAACTACTTTATACTGTTATGTACATACCCTAAATATAAATAATAATATTTAAAAAATTAATACAAACTGTATCAAAGCTTGGAAATCTTGAGATAAATCTAAGCGAACTAACTTTATGGTTTTATAAAATCGTACACAATCGTTACACGCTGGACCATTTTTAAAGACTAAACATGATGGACAATAATGTATTGTACTAGAAAACTATAAGTAACACAGGAATTAGAATTAATATAACTATGTCTCTAATCTAATAAGCCCACCAGCCGGCCTGGTACTCTCAATATAATATGGATGTAATATAGCACTTATTTTACTGGAGTCTAAGCACTTTAAAACGTGTATAAAAAAACTTAGACCCGCTTATAACATTCCAACAATAAAAACCTTAAGCTCCATTCTATTTGATATCCAAATTTGTCAAATATTTTTTTTCAAATTACAAATTTGACTTAGCCTGCGGAAACTCCGACCCTGTAACAGAGGCTCTTGGGGTAGTATCTGTTTGATGCTACCCTTTGACGGGTAGCTGATATTACTCCGACCCCAGCTACATAGAAGTTGTCCTATTCGTTGGTCCACCGCGGCATTAGCCTGAAGCTCAGTTTGGTAGGGGGAATGTTCGTCTTGGGTTGTGGTGGCAACTTATAGGACCTAGATTAAACCGCAGGGATGTATGGCCAAAGCATACAAAGGAAGGTTTAAGGGAAAAGATTCGGACCCACAAATATTTTGTGGATCCTATGACGTGTTCCGACCATTGTCGTTTAAGAGTGGCTTAGTGCCCATCCATTACCATGATGGGTAATGGAGGAGAAAACGAAAGTAAAAAAAAAGAAACAGGATTATAGAAGTAGTAGACACTACGTCTACCAATTTAGTTGTTAGTAAGTAGTTGGATTGTTAACGCGTTTCCAGCATTAGGGAAGACGATGCGTATACGCTATGCTTTCTTCAATCCCGTTAGGGACCACTGGCAGACCCGTCATCAATTGGGCCTTTTACGGTTAGTAGATGAATGATTGGTTTTAATTTTATACTTACCAAAGAGATCTGCTCATTTCTCCCAAAAAAAACTTATATCCCGTTTTTTTTGTTTACTATTTATGTAATTATTTATTTAAATTTAATTTAGCCACCCGCCAATACTCGCGGTCCTCCAAATTTGACTACCTTGCCTGTATCTGTTCCGTACCTCGGCCAAAACCGGATGGTTCTGACCCGTAGCACGGACAAAATTCAACTCTCCCGCAAGTAAGAATATTTTTGCTATTTACATTCATATACCAATTTGGTGAGTTGATAGAGTGAGAGGAAAAATAAAAGAAAACGCATAAAAATGCACTCTATCAAAAACCACTTGACATAATTTTACATGTGGTTTAAAAAAATGAATTTTTACAAACGTTGTAAAAGAAATATATACAACTCAATAAATTTATAACGTAAAGTTATGTTGTAATTGTGACCGATGGATGTGCATATTTCCACGAGTTAAATGCATATGTCCATCCACTATGAATTTCTTTTATTTACACAATAATTTGTCAACAAAAAAAAAGTGGAGGTATTGGCCTCAAAGTTGTGTTTGTATTTTAGATTGTTTGGGACAGGGTGATAACGGTTGTTGACAGGCAACCATTACAAACCTTAATCCAATAGAAAATTAATGGAGCTCGCCGAGGATTAGGTTCGGCTGCATGGTTCGTTTAAAAATACTAAGAAGGCTTTAAACTGCATATAGTCCGAAATTTAAAAACAAATAACTAACACGTTTATACCGGGTGTTTCTTTTAAACTGAGACGATCAAATATCTCGAAAAATAGCCACTCTACGGAAAAAATGTCCATAATCAAAATTTAATCATACCGCGGGGGAAATACATTAGTGCAAAACAAATATTCCTCCACCCCCGCTTTGTAGGTGGGGCGGGGGTAACTTTTAAACTAAGATAGAAAGCCATATTTTTTATTGCAGATACGGATTCTACGACTAAAAGTACGTATGATTTGAATGAAATATTTTGTTCGGTTCATGAAAGATGGCGTTGTAATCGACGAAATTCAATTTTTTTAATTTCTCCTTCTTAGAACACACGCATTCGATTCTGCAATACGTTTGAAATAAAAAAACATCACGTTTGCATTGGAAATACTCGAAATTCGTCATCAAAACAATTTATTCAGTTTTGTAAATCTAAAATAAGTGTTCAAAATGATGGCCTGCGACTTCAATGCACTTATTAATCCGCATTTCAAATGATTGTACACAACTGAGACGTGTGTCTGGTTGAATTTCAGCACAAGCATTTCTTATTCGCTCAATCATGTTCTCACGTGTTGTTGGTTCTTGTGAGTAAGCTTTGTTTTTGAGGTAGCCCCACAAAAAAAAATCTGGCGCAGTAAGATCTGGTGATCTGGCGGGCCAATTTATCGGACCAGCTCTACCGATCCAGCGACCATTGAAATCACGATCAAGTATTTCACGTGCCATCAACGAATAGTGTGCAGGACAACCATCATGTTGAAACCGCATGTTCCGTCTCACTTCTAAGCTCAAATTTTCAAGTAATATTGGCAGTTCATTTTCCAAAATGTTTCGGTATATTTGACCATTCAAGTTGCCTTCAATAATGTGGGGGTCTATGAGTTTGTTGCCAATTATTCCAAACCCACGTTGACAGTCCAAGGACGCTGATGTTCAACTTGACGAAGCCAGTGCGGATTTGTAACACACCAATAATGCATGTTGTGTCGATTAACCGTTCCATGGTTTGTAAAAGACGATTCGTCGGAGAACATTACGCAACGAAAAAATTGGGGTTTTGTTGTATTTGTTCACGTGCCCATTGACAAAAAGTTACCTGATTTTGGAAATCAACGCCATGAAGATCTTGGTGTAAAGACACATGATATGGATGTTACTTGTGCCGTTCTAAAATTCTCCAAACACTGGTGAGGGTCAATCGCAAACTATTTCTCGTGTACTAATATGATTATTATGAGCCACTGCTGCCAATACAGCAATTTCATTATTTTCTCCAGTGACTGTTGCTCTACGGGTCCTCTTTTTCGGTTGAACATTTCCATCAGTAATAAATTGTTTGATAGTACGGCCAAATGAAGCTCGTGAACGAATCCTATCCGGAAAACGTTGAGCGTAAATAGCAACAGCATTTTCAAGATTTCTGCCAGCTTCTCCATAAACCAGAACAATTTCAATTTTCTCTGGCACAGTTAAACGCTCCATTCTAAAGTATTTTGTCGTTTATTTTGCAATCACGAAAAACATGAAGACATGAAATAACACAAACGTTAAATGTGATTTACAAAACTGAATAAATTGTTTTGATGACGAATTTCGAGTATTTCCAATGAAAACGTGATGTTTTTTATTTCAAACGTATTACAGAATCGAATGCGTGTGTTCTAAGAAGGAGAAATTGAAAAAATTGAATTTCGTCGAACCGAACAAAATATTTCATTCAAATCAAACGTACTTTTAGTCGTAGAATCCGTATCTGCAATAAAAAATATGGCTTCCTATCTTAGTTTAAAAGTTACCCCCGCCCTACCTACAAAGCGGGGGTGGGGGACTTTTTGTTTTTCACTAATGTATTTCCCCCGCGGTATGATTAAATTTTGATTATGGACATTTTTTCCGTAGAGTGGCTATTTTTCGAGATATTTGATCGTCTCAGTTTAAAAGAAACACCCGGTATATCAATGTCCAGATGTCGGGAATGCCTGAATCTTTCGACCTTTAGAAATTTAGTTCTTATAAATTTCAATTCAATAAAACGTTTTAAAATTTAGTTTTAAATTCAATTATACATTTTACGTTTAAAGAATTCTCAAAATACAATTTTATTGAAGTTTGAATTTTCGAAACCAAATTTTACAATTTTCATTTCATTTAAATTTAAATTATTTTTCAGTTTTCTGAAATGTTTGATAATTTTTAATTCGATTTTTTTAGAAATGTTGAAATATTTAAATTTCAAGGTAATTTTACAATTCAGAGTATAAAATATTGTTATTGCGATGTATGTGGAATCCCAAAATTGCCAAGTAGAAACCCACCAACTCCTTTGATATTAGAGGACTGCCGTATCATAAGATCCCAGTCCAAGGCAGTCTGTTACCGAAATTTCTTAAGAGAACCAACATCGACGGTTTCTCATACATCATTACCAATAACGCCAATTCAACAAACAACACAGGCGTTACCAACATATACTGAAATTCTGGCACTTCCACAATTATTACCGCCAATATCGTGGATACAAAATATAGCAACGACATTTTCTCAAATAACACCAGCTTAGGCTCAAGCAAATGTGGAAGTTAAAATGTTACGACAAGAACTATCTACCATAATATGTCCTGTAGGAACTACGATTATCCAATTAGGATTTATTGGAAAAATCAACGCAGTCTTCGTGAGCAGAACAGCGTGACCCGTGACCTTCAGCCGCCCTCGTTAGTACAGTAAGTAGAGTGCTTGCTTTGTTATTCGACGGTCTCGGGTTCGATTCCCGGTGGTGCCCAAAAATCACGGTTGGGTGTTTTGAATGTGTAAGTATATGTGTTTGTCCGGGTATTGCACCGTGAGCCATTAGTGGCATTAAGTGCTAGAGTAGTCCGCCCAATTTTAATTATTTTGTGACCACGCAGCAATAGGAAAATTCCATCAAAATTAGAATGAGATTGGATAGTGCAGTTTGTGCCTATTAATCAAAAAAATTGACTAAAGTTTAACCATACGTTTTTCATATTAGTTTGCCTGCAGAACAATTCTACATTGTAGCCACCAGGATTGCTGATCAAAGAACTTGAACACACGTCGTCAAAATTTTCGAAAAATAAGTCTTGCCAAACACCTTCTTTAACCTACAATGATCCGCCTGTAATTTTAAATCCTACTCCTTCTAAAATCACCCCTGAAAATAGCTCTAATATGAGACTTTTAACGTTCTATTTCCAAAAGTCATCTAAATTTGCAAAGTTTCGACAATATCTTGATCACGAAATTTTTCCCCAAAAATTATATTGTGCATCGGTTGATCAGAATATACCAGCCCCAAAACTATAGAAGGAGGAGTTCTAATTGCAATCAAATAATATATCCCGAACCACCTGAAGCTGTTTCCCTGTTAGTTAGTAGCGTGCTTAATGTGGTCTCGGGTTCGGTTGCCAATGGTGATGAAAAATCACGGTTGGTTATCTTTAATGGGTAAGTATGTCCGAGTATTGCACCGTGCACCGTACACTCAACTTTAATTTTATTTTAGGATTGGAATTGGTATGTGTAAAATTATGTTTGACTTAAATATATGCTAGGAACGCTGACAGCTAAATATTTAAATTTCTTAATTTACGAACTAAAGAATTTAAGTGATCCGTCAGATATATTCCTCATCCCAGATTATTTAAATCTTCCTTAGATTTCTTGGTGTTTTGATTCCGACATTAATTGCAATATTCCTTTTAATGTTACATCCGAATCGGAAATATATTTCAAAGATGCCATTCTTAATTTTAATCTTATTCAATTTAATAATAGTTCTTTACCTTATTCTTTCTAATGATTCAATCGTTCCGTTTATTTCAAATGGTGACCAGCAAAAAGCAAAGACATTTTTTTTACTAATCACTGATGCAAAAACCCGCTCCAATTTCAAGAGAGCTAAAGTAACTGAGTCGAAGAACTGCTTCAAAAACATTATCTGGCAGGATGAACTGTCTACAAATAACCTATAGGCAGGAGCGTCGTCAATTTCTATCATATACTTTTCCGATCGTTTGAAAATGATGTTCAGAATATCGAAAGGGAATTGCATGACTATACTCTTATCAAATTAAGAAATAGGAAGAACAAGGCATACAAAATAAATGAAAAACAACGATATACGAAAGAAGATGAGAGGTATTTTTACAAGGTAACATAAGCAATGATCCTAAGTACATCTGAAACTTTTTTAATACTAAACGCCAGACCAAAGTTTAATCTGCCTCCATGTATACAAAAACAAACCATCATGTGACCAAAACTGTATCGTAAATATGCTTGCCGAGTTTTTTCAATGTGTTTTCAGTGTACCAAACCAACAACCTAACCAATGAATTATACATCCAATCTAGTTTAGATATACTTTCGGCCCTGAATTAGTCAACCGTTTTGCCTGCTCTTCAATCAATCTTTTTTAATTGGCGAGTAACCAACGATTAATCTGACTGAATTTAATACAGATTTCAAAAAAACTGATCGTTCATGTCAAAGTAAGTCACAAAACTTGTCGAAGTTTGGTTTCTGCAATGAATTTATCATTGCAAAAGGCCGTTGCAATCGCCAAAGTCAACTCTATGTTGTGGCTTATTCATGGGAGTTAATGGACATTAAATTTCTATTTTTTCTATAAATATTAAATTGTAACACTGAATAACCGAAGAAAATAACTTGTTGCTTAAATGCTAGGAAACATTGTGCTGGGACACATTAATACACCGTACATCCTGGAAAACATCTCACTTCATGTTCCAGCTAAGATTACTCGTCAAATTAATTTAATTCAATTGGAGCAATATCGTATGGTGAGAATGTTTGGCATTGCTTATGCTGAGAATGTACCTACCAACCGATTCTTGCAACTTCTTATTTTCTAAGAATAAGGTGTTCTTAGTATCATTTAAAACGATTTTTTAAGTAACTTTTTAAATTTATCCATGTGTGAGTTTTTTTTTTGACTCATTTTGTATGTTTTGTACAATTTATATACAAACATGTTTTTAAAATATGTTCAGGGGGTCAAGCTGCTGTGTATGCAGAGGGATAAACACAAGACTCGCTTCATGCGCCGCAACTGCGTACAACTTCAGCAACTGCTCACACTACCTCTTCGTGGCGGCCGCTAGAAACAACTCTGTTACGAAACCTCAACATGAGCCTCGGATTTTAAATTTGGAACATGGAACGTACTTATCATCGAAAGGAGGGCCTCGATCAACGCTACGAACAAACATCTAAGTATAAGCACGACCTCACAGCGCTGCAGGAAACAAGACTAATCGGCAACGGCATCACCGATTACAGTCGGTATACGGCGACTAACTCTTTGCGCAGCAATAACATGAATAAACATGAATTTGGCGTTTGTTTCTTGATTAGCAACCGATGTCGTCAATTCGTGACTGATTTCATCCCTGTCAACAATCGGATATGTACACTCAGGTTTCATGGGCGTCACTTTAACATCACATTTGTGATCCTTCAAGCCGGAATAAATCAAAGACGCTTTCTACCACGAGCTTGAAACCGTCTTGAGCAAAATTCCGCAACATGACTTTAAAATAGTTTTGGGCGACTTTAATGCTCAAATTGGCAGTGCGGGCAGAATTTATCGTAGTACTATCGGCCGAAACTCCTTGCACCCTACCTGAATACCTCAAACAACAACGGGACGTGCACCACTTCGCTAGCTTTGCTCTACAACTTGGTGGTCGCCAGCACATATTTCACACATAAACGCATCCATAAAGCCACATGGAAATCCAACGACGGGACAACGGTCAACCTAATCGATCACATCTTCTTATCCAAAAGGCATTTTTTTAGCCTCAATGACATCAGAACCAAACGTGGAGCTAATATCGACTCGGACCACTTCCTGGTAGTTGCTGAATTAAAATTTCGCCTGTCCAACACGTACAATCATCGTTTTCAGCGTATCACTCGTTGGGACACAGCGACATTGAACAACGAAGTTACCAGGACCGTCTTCGAGAATACTTTATCGGGAAACTAATACCGATTTATACCGACTTTCATCCGCGTAGCATCGCTATTCGCAACGAATCCGGTGAATTATTGATGGACACTACAACCGTCCTCGAAGTGTGGCGGAGATATTTTTCCTTACTTCTAAAGAAACAGGCACCACCTTCCGAGCAACAAGCTCTCCCCCCTCTAACATATAACGAAGTGCGGAACGTGATATCGCAGATGAAAAATTACAAGAGGCCTGGTGAGGATGCGGTATCTGCAATGAAATGCTCAAATATGGCGGCGATTATTTGTTTTACCGCATTTTTGAGCTCATATCAATTTTTGGAGTGGAAGACAGCTCTTATCTGTCCGCTTCATAAAGAGACCGGTTAAACTGCAACAACTACCGCGGTATAGTTTTGCTGAATACAGGCTACAAGGTTTTGGCCAAAGTAGTCTCGACAAAGTTATCAACATACTCCGAGAGGATCTTGGGTGATTATCAATGCGGTTTTCGCCCGAATATATCATCAACCGATCAAACTTTCACTCTGAGGACGGTGCTAGAAAAATGCCAAGAAAAGGACATTCCTGTGCACAGTCTATCCGTAGACTTCCAGCAGGCGTACGACAGCATTAAGAGGAATACGTTATGAAACGTCTTGTCCTACCTGGGCATACCGTCAAAATTGGTTTCTTTGTGTCAGGTTTTAATGGATGGCTCAATATGTAAGGTGCAAATAGAAGGCATAATTTCGGTTGCCTTCGAGATAACATCTAGAGTGCGGCAAGGATCTCAGATTCCTAATAGCTCAGATTATCTTCAACTTATTCATTAGAATATCTGATGATATTTGCATTCTGGGTCGCAACATCATCTCCCTGAAAGAAGTCCTCCTACCGTTGGAAATGACAGCCCAATAAATTGGCCTTCAGATCAATGAAACGAATAAAATACAAATACATGGTGTTTGCTAGACGGCAGCCACGTGGATATTTTATTTCTGGAGACACACAGTATGAAAACATTGAAGAGTTCATATATCTAGGATCCCCGATAAGTGACCAAAACTCCGTTTCTGTCGACATCGCATCAATGATTGCAGCAGTCTACCGAGCATTGTACGCCAACATTCAGGTCTTCAAGTCTCTCCACGTATCGCGCAAAGTGAAACTGGGCATCTACAAAGCGCTGATAAGGCCAGTTATCAACTTTGGTTGCGAGTCTTGGACACTAACTGCGCAAAACGTCAAGAAACTTGCTGTTACTGAGCGTAAAATAATTCGTATAATTCTCGGTCCCATTCAAGCCACCAGTGAGGGAGCCACCTACAGGATGAGTATGAATTACGAGATTAGAAATGATCTCGATAAAGTTGACATCATCGGATTCATAAAATCAGCAAGTATTAGATGGCTCGGACACGTTCCTCGTACGCAAAATCGAACCACCAAACAGGCCTTAGAGTCGGCACCAACGAAAGTAGTACCTCGCGTGAGACCACCTACCTGGATGAGCGACATCGAGGGGACCGGATAACACTCGGTCATCGTGCCTGGCGTTCTCTTACAGTGGATCGAACTATTTGGAGGAGCATTGTTGTGGCGGCCAAATCCATCCATGGGATGTAGCACCAGCGTAAATAAATAAATAAATTATCACTGTGTATTTTTTTGTTTTTATTTTTTTTTTAATTGGTTGAAACCCATACGGATTCCGCACTCAATGCCGGGACGGCCCATGGTACAAACCCCGGATTCTATCCTAATTCGCAGAAACGCACTGCAGCCCTAGCAATCTGTTCAAGTTTGAACCAGGGTATGGAGGACAACTGATCTACATTAATAGAACTACAGCTGAAAACCAGTCATCATCTTCCTCAAAACATTACAAATAACATCCTGAGATAAACCCATTCGATGAAGATGCCACTTAAATCGACCATGAGCCGTAAGTATCGCAACCAAGATTCTTAGCTGGTCCTTTTTTAGAGATAGAGCATATTTAATTGATTTCAAACTGGGCTCGCTAATGAAGTCCTTCGCCAAACGATAACTAAAAGTAGCAAGCCACTGTAATCTTAGATCTTTCAAAGAGTAGTTCTTTATAACTTCCTTGGCGTAATTAATAGATAATGAAGCCGCGAGTTCAGGTCCAATTATAGTTAGCTGGGAATCGAATTTGACTAAACAGTCCGCGATCTCATTCCCTTCGATGTCACAATGTCCTGGGGCAAGGAGAGAATAGACTCCATAGCAAGAAGTGGAGTCGAGGACATAGCTCGAGTAACAGCCCTACAAGCCGTGTTTTGAAGATTATTAAGTTTAGCAGTAAAAGCCCTTAGATTAACAACTGGCCACCACACAACAGAAGCGTAAGATAATATCGGTAAGACCAGCGATTTATAAATAAAAAATAACATCCTGGGTATTAGACCCCAGGATTTCGCAAAAGCCCTTCTACATTGCCAAAATATGGTAGTAGCTTTTTGTAGTTTGGAATCAAGTTGAGGTTTCCAGGAAAGTTTGCTTTCTAAAATAACACCAAGGTGCTTGACTTGGTTATATCTGGTAATCGGTTTCCCAAAAAGAGAAGGAACCGATAGATCCCGACCACTCCTACGCCTAGTAAAGACAATTAAATATGTCTTAGATGAGTAGCTGCATGACTACTACCCAAGTCATAATGCACCATACCTCCACAATATCTAAGACCTGCTGCATTAGGTCGGATAAGATATTCAGGTGTTTGCCTGAAACTGTTAAGATAAGATCATCATCATAACTCCGTGTAATGAAGCCAGATTGCTGAAGTTTAACCAGTAATCCGTCAATGACCAAAAGCCACAGCAGAGACGAGAGCACACTGCCATGGGGACAATCCTTGGCAACCTAGACAGAGACTGAGACGCCATTCAGTTCAGTCTCTACAGTGCGAGACTTGAGCATGTATTCAATCCATTTGACAATGGTGTGATTTATACCAAAATTATTACAGGCATTAGTAATCGAGATAAACGAGGTGCTATCAGAAGCTTCCGCTATATCGAGGAAAAAACCTACTAAAAATTCCTTATTATAGAGGGATCTTTCAATCCTAGTTACAAGTTAATGGTTTTCAGTTTCACAGGACTTACCAACTCTGTAAGCATGTTCCATGTTACTGAGCGGGAAAGTAATTAGGTGCTTGTCTCTAATATATCTGTCGACGATTCTTTCTAAGGCATTAAGAAAAGTTGAGGACAGACTATTAGGTCGAAAAGACTTGAGATCCGTATAATCGGATTTTCCGGCCGCAATTATTAGACTTTTGATACGTAATAAGAGGGCAAGAATTTTCAAACGCAGTCGAAATTGCCGACTCAAGTAAAGACGCATATCCCTTAATGTCGTTACTCGACCGGATTACTCTCGATGGGGTAAGAAAAGAAGCCAGCTCGAGAGCGAAAAGTCCCCAATTAGTTAATTTCTTATTATGGTAAGGCTTTATATATCAGCCAAAAATACGAATCTCATCTCTGATTGGAATCGATTTTTGGTAGCTCAAAAAGCATATAAAAAAGCCTATAAGATCTGCGCAGAGAGAGAGCTGGAAAAATTTCTGTGAGGAAATTGATAGCTTATCTGTTCTCGCCAGACATAACAAAACTCTGGTTAAGAATGATAGTTGCAAACTTGATAGCCTTCGCCTACCTTCCGGGAAACTCACCTCCTGCAGGCGAAAAGTTGGTGAGTTACTGTTGTCTGTCCATTTTCCTGGATATGACACTGTTGATTCGAGTGTGGTTGCCTCCGAGCCTCCTGACATTTTTGTCGGTACACCGGATTGGAACTTAGCCCGTAGACTGATCACTACTGATGTTCTACACTGGAGTGTTTTCTCGTTTGCCCCGTTCAAATCGAGTGGTCCTGACGGCGTTTTCCCTGCTGAATTGCAGCATGGTTTTCTTCCCATCCGTACTCACCTGCTCAATCTGTTCCAGGCGTGCATTGCTTTTAGTACTGTACCACGATCCTGGAGCAGGAGTAGAGTAGTTTTCATACCTAAAGCTGGCCAGTCGGATTATACCGACCCTAAAGCTTTTAGGCCCATTAGTCTGACCTCTACTTTTCTTAAAGCTTTAGAGAGGATCATCGACAGATTTATTAGGGATAACTATTTAACTACCTCCCCACTCAGTAACATGCAACATGCTTACTGAGCTGGCAAGTCCTGCGAAACTGCTCTACATGAACTCGTTACTAGAATCGAAAGATCACTTAATTACAAAGAGTTTCTTGTGTGTACCTTCCTGGACATTGCGGGAGCTTTTGATAGCACTTCGTTTTCTTCAATCACGAGTGCGTGTACCAATTTTAATATTAATCAAACCATTGTTAGATTCATCGACTCAATGCTCAAATCCCGCATAATTGAGACTGAGTTAGATGGCTCATCAGTGTCTGTCAAAGTAGCCAAAGGCTGTCCTGAAGGAGGAGTACTCTCACCCTTGGTGTGGCTCATAGTTATCGATGAATTACTTGTTAAATTGCAGCGATCTGGGTTCATCGTGCAAAGCTACGCGGATGAACTCGTTTTGCCAGTTTCTGGTAAATACCTGAACGTCTTATCTGATCTGATGCAGAACGCCCTTAATATAGTGGAAGTTTGGTGTGTTGAAAAGGGGTTGCACGTCAATCCCTCGAAAACTGATCTGGTCGTGTTTTCTAGACGTAGTGACAGTGTTAATTTATCTGTTCCCACTCTATTTGGTAGAGCGATTACAAGGACAGAGCACGTGAAACACCTAGGCGTTATTCTAGATAGTACACTCTCCTGGAAATTTCACCTTGCCTCTAAACTACAAAAAGCCATTGCTATCTTTTGGCAATGCAGAAGGGCCTTTGGCAATTCCTGGGGTCTGACCCCTAAAATGATGTTATTCATCTACAAATCACTGGTTTTACCCTTAATGTCGTAAGCAGCAGTTATATGGTGGCCAGTTGTGAAACTGACTACTTCTGTAGCAAGGCTGGATGGACTGCAGATGACAGCCTGTAGGGGTATAACCGGGGCTATGTCGTCTACTCCCTTTCTTGCTATGGAGTCTATTATATGCTTGACCGAATTGCAGTCTTACATTCTAGGTATGGCGTGCTCTGCTGCGTTTCGACTGAGGTTCATTGGGGCATGGAATACCTTCGGGACTTGTACAGGGCATAGACAGATTCTTAACAAATTTAAATTACATATTCCGGCGGTTGAAATGGTGAATGACAGGCTTTTGCCCGATTTTAACTTCACCAATTCATTCTCCGTCGTTTTCCCTTCGAGAGAACTGTGGCTCTCTCAGGATTTCTATAGACAACTGTCTAAGTTGTCTGAGTCGATAGTTTTTTTCGCGGATGGCTCTTGATCAGAAATCAGTGCAGGGTTTGGTTTCTTTTGTCCAAAGTATGGGCTCAGATTCTCGGGTATTCTGGGCAAACACTGCACGGTTTTTCAAGCTGAATTAATTGCACTTACCCATAGTGCAATAGAGGCGTTTAAGTTTAGTAATTTAGGCAAGGATATTACTAACTGCACAGATCAAACCGTGCTCAATACCCTTAAAAATCCTTTGACTACATCCAAACTGGTCAAAGAGTGCAAACACTTCATTAATCTCCTTTGCTCCAATTCGAGAGTAAGGGTCATGTGGGTGCCTGCTCATTGTGGCGTTGAGGGAAATGAGTTTGCTGACTTGTTAGCGAAAGCTGGATCGCGCAGTAAATTCTGTGGTCCAGAGCCAGCAACTCCTCTTTCTTTCAACGGTGGTAAGGATGCTATTAAGAAGTTCGCTTTACTTGAACTAGCGCAGAAGTGGCATTCTACGCCTAGTTGTCGTAAGGCAAAACGGTTCATCATCGACCACAACGTAAGGGTCACTAAATATGTGTTATCCTTAAAAAAGAGCCAACTCAGAATTCTGGTTGCTCTTATTACGGGCCATGGACGTTTCAAGGTTCATCTCCAACGCATGGGACTAGCTCAAGATGATCTTTGTGACGATTGCCTGGAGGAAGTGGACGACTGCCTACACTAAATTTGCAGCTGTCCGGCCTTTGCCGAAGCTAGATCCCTAGTGTTCCCGTACGGATCTTTGAACGTAGATCAGTTACTATCCATCTCTTGGTTCAAACTTTTACAGTTTGCTAAGGCTGCAGTGCGCTTATGCGAGTTAGGATAAAACCTCAAGGTTTGCACCATGGGCCCACTGTGGCATTGAGTGCGGAACCTCTGTAGGTTCCAACCGTTTAAAACAAAAACAAAAAAAAAGGCTTTATAGGTGGTCGTTTAAGGTTAATGTTAAACGAGATACAGCTGTGATCAGAGGTGAGAACATCATCCTACACCCTACAATCAAAATTTAAATAATTATAGACATAGAGCATAAACTGATGTCAATCATCTCACGCCAAAAGGAATTAACAAACTTCGAAGAAGATCCCCTCTGATTAATATTCGTTCTACCCCAAATCGAGTGATGAGTATTAGCATCACAACCGATTACAAGAGGGACGTGCTTATGCTTGCTCCATGACACAAGGTTAGCCAGCTCCACTGACGGAGGAGGGAAGATAGAGTCATACGCTAGATAAACTGATGCAAGCACCATCTTAGTGCAGGAATTGTAACTGTGAGTTACAAGTTAAGACGAACTTAAAAAATTTCCGTTTAACTTTTCTTACGTAAAAAACTCGGGCAAAATGTTTGTCCTAAACAAATTTAACTACATATACAGAGAGCATATACTCGTACATAATCGTGATTGTAAAAATCATCAATAACAAATACAATCTCGAAAGGTAGGTACATATATTCCGATAATATCTCATCTGACATTTTTTCCGTATAATATTGATGAGTGAATATTTTTTTGTTATTGTAGGTTTCCTATATACCATTTCATGTGCGCATGTTTAGAGTCAATATATGATTTTCGGTTTTGAAAGAAACAAAAATTTATTGCTGATAAAACAGTTACAGTTTTTATGGAAATTGATGATATTCAAAAAAAAAAAACTCTTATATGGCCTATTGGAAATTAATGTAATGTACCAATAAAAATAGATTTGTTTACAATAATTATTATAGACCAAAAATAATTCATCAAGACTGTTCTGTGTAATTGAAATTGAACCGAAATAAACAATTACTATATATGTACTAGACAAATAGTAATCGCCCACACTATACTATACACATTTAGTGTAAAATGATGTGTGTCTTTTCCAGTTGTCCCACATTTGCAGAAGACATTACCAATAGACATATGTACATACATACACTGCAATGATTGGAAAACAAAAGGAAAATATTCAATTTATTGTAACAAAATATTATTTATATTTTCCAATCCCTCTGTATTAAACGAAATAAATTGATTTGATATTTATCAAGTTGCATAAAAAAATCATAAATCAATTGAATTTTTGTTGTGTTTATAAAATATTTTCCAAGAATTCGTTCAATCATGTGAAAATTTTCATTTGCTGATATTTTTTGGTTGGTACATACATATGTATGTAGATACATATGTATATAAATACATATATATGTATATGCCTATTTGAATAATATCAATTTGTATATGGTTTCGTTCTAGGAAAATTTGATTTTCCATTTCTGTATTTTACATGATGGATTGATTATTATTGGGATAGATCTTGTAACAAAGCTTTCTGCATGTGTACCGAGTAAAATTAATGAATAATCTATTCATTTTGCTAATTGTATTTCAACAATATAATCGCATTCAATTAGAGCGCAGGTAACCTGATTTAATATTGCAATATCGCTCTGTATAAATTGTAGCGTTCATTGGTGGTCAACCTCACCAGAAATTCACCAATCGAACGCATTAATTAATAAGTGTTTGTCTGATAAGCGGCTAGTGGTAATTGTTTGTGATCAACTCCATTCTAGCAATGCTAGCTATCCAGAGGAAGTGAGAGAACTTCTAAAAATAAAAGAAAACCACGGAAGAATTGGCAAAAACATCGAAATGCTGAAAATAAAAGAGTATTTAATCATTTGTGTAACAAATTAAAATACCTTATAAAAGACATTAAAAATCAATCAGTTAATAAATACCTCAGCACTCTAACTGGGCAAAAAGATACTGATTATTCATTATGGAAAGCAACTAAGAATATTAAAAGACCTAAACTTCAGATTCCTCCAATTAAAAATAATGAAAATTGGGCTCGAAATGCTAAACAAAAAGCAGATTTGTTTGCAAATCACCTTGAAGAAACATTCCAAGCTTATCCAAAACAAACGGAAGAGGAAAATATTACACCAATAAATAAACAGGATGAAGTAAATATTATACCTGTAACATTGAAAGAACTAAAATGGGAAATCAAGAATAATCTGAATGCGTATAAGGCTCCAGGATATGATCTTATAACAGGTCAGATAATAAAACTGTTACCGGAGAAAGCGTTGAGGAAACTAGTGCATATAATTAATGCAGCATTGCGACTAAGATATGTACCAAGGCAATGGAAAGTTGCAGAAGTAATTATGATACTTAAACCGAACAAACCTCCTCATGATAAAGCTTCATATAGGCCAATTTCTCTGCTACCAACATTATCGAAACTATTTGAAAAAGTTCTTGTTAAAAGACTAAAACCAATTATCGAAGAAAGGAATCTTATCCCTTCACATCAGTTTGGATTTAGGGAAAAACATTCTACGATAGAACAAGTACATCGAATTACTGATGTAATCGAGAAATCACTAGAAAGCAAACAAATATGCTCAACTATATTCCTTGATGTAGCGCAAGCATTTGACAAAGTATGGCACCAGGGGCTAGAATTCAAACTTCATCGAGATCTTCCGGAGCAATTTTTTCAAATTTTAAAATCATACATATCAGAGAGGCACTTCCGAGTAAAGTATGAGAATGAGTACTCCCAACTAAAAAGAATAACAGCCGGAGTACCACAAGGGAGTGTTCTTGGGCCAATCCTATATCTCCTATATACTAGAGATATACCAATTACAGAAGAAACAATGGCGACTTTTGCCGATGACACGGCAATACTTGCAACAGCAAAGAACATTAATGACTCCACTAGTAAATTACAGAGGGCTACTAACCTGATATGTAATTGGACAAAGCAATGGCGAATTAATTAAATGAAGCAAAATCAATCCAAGTGAACTTTACAAATCAAAAAGTTAACCATATACCAATAATGATAAACTCAATAGTAGTACCCCATGCAAACACTGCCAAATATCTTGGTATGACTTTAGATGCTAAGCTTAGATGGAAGGAACACATAAAAAAGAAGAGAGAAGAACTAAACATAAAATTTAGAAAAATGCATTGGCTCCTAGGGAGACAATCTGAACTAGCGATCCATAACAAACTGCTGTTATACAAACAAATTCTGAAGCCTGTTTGGACATATGGTAGCCAACTCTGGGGATGTTCCAAGAAGACAAATATCAAAATCATACAAACACCGTGGTACATTCGAAACGAAAACCTCCATCGAGATCTCAAGATTGAGCTTGTCGCTGATGAAATTAAGCATCATGCAACAAAACACCTACAACGTCTGCACCAGCATCAAAATCTGGACATACGCTGTATGCTGACTACATCTCTAACAAGAAGACTGCAAAGAACCAAACCACTGGACTTATCGCGACCAGGAGGTTAGTAGACATACTGTGGCGAAAAATCTGAGGGAGGAGTTACACTAACTGGGGATAATCACTTGATTACGCCGACTATTCAAAATACTATATTATGCAATGTAAATTACTAAATGGGTACAAGACTCAGTCGTAATATAAATAAATATAAAAAAAAAAAATCCATTAAACAAATCCCTCACATTTTCAACTCACCTGTATGATTAGCAGAATGGTATCGGTGAATTGATTATAGAAGTGGCAAATAATAAGTAGACGATATTAATTATGTTTTATTATTCTTTTCATAACACATACTCGTACACATCCAAATGAAAATTACCAAAATGCATCAAGTGCTACGCAAGCATCATCCAAGCGTTTTGGATACGAATGACATCGTTTCAGCTAGTATACTGGAGGTGGCAGTACATACCAACAAAACAAAATGCAGACAGGAAACAGCGCAGCCAACTTATAAATTAAAACATGACAAGCATTTTTGGTTCAAAGCCAGGAGATAAAAAAAAACAAAGATACAGGAGTTAAAGCTTTGGACCTCAAAGACGAGGGATCGTAACATGGAAAAAATTAAGATTAAAAATTAAAGAATTGTGTAAAGATATACGGCGTAGACATTTTAGCCGTATTAATTTATTTATACTAAAATTAAATTCTTTAAATAAATAATATTTATATGATAAATATGTTTTTTGATTGGCCCCTGTGGTCGGGGGGCACTCACATGTCTCGTAAATTGCACGAACATGTTTCCCAAGAATACCACCACAGTATCCTTTGCTTGTCGTAGGAGGCGACTAAACGGTTGGATCGCTGGGCTGACGACCCGCATCCGTAAAAAAATAAAGTGTTTATAAAGTCAACAACAAGAAAAATGGATACAGCCAAAACAACACCAGAGCCCCGCTCAAGTACCCGGACACGAGATTTAGGATCGAAACGTGGAACGTGCAATCACTAAGAAAACCAGGAGCGTTAGAGGGCCTAATCACGTGCATGAAGGAGTATCGGGTGGAATTCGTTGCTCTTCAAGAAACTCGCTGGCCTAAAAATGGAGACCATGTGTCCCAGGGCTATACGTTGTTCTACAGTGGAGATGACCTCGGAAATTTTGCAGCTGAATTTCTTTTTGGGCCGCAGGTAAAGAACGCTGTTTTGGATTTCCAAGCAGTCAATAACCGATTGTATAAGCTTCGCTTGCGCATGAAGTTAGCTAACCTGTCGATAATTTGTGTACATGCGCCCACAGAAGTCAGCCAGCCCCAAGATAAAGACTCATTTTACAATGACTTGGACGATCTGATGGGATCTATACCCGAACACGATGTTAGAATGGTAATTGGGGACTTTAATGCTAGAGCTGGCAGAAATCAGACCGACTTGTGTGAAAACATAGGTCCGTACACCCGACATGAAACTGCGACCGATAATGGTGAGAGAATGATGTACTTTGCGGTTGCTCATGATCTTAGAGTAGCAAGCAAATTCTTCCCTCACAAACACATACATCTAGAGACATGGACACATCCTCGCGGAACTTCCCGCAGCCAAATTGACCATGTGTTAGTTTCTAAAGGACGTGCTCAGGTTGTGCAGGATATGAGAACTTATCGGTCAGCAACCAAATACGTAGGCAGCGATCATCATTTGGTCGCTGCAAAGCTACGATGGAAGTTTTCGTACAAGTCTGGGAAGACAGCGAAACGCATGGTACGTTTCGACTGTGAAGGTCTGGTAAATGAAGATCAAAAGAAACGATATCAGGATCTCTTCAGCGACAAGGGAGGTAATGAAAACATCGGTTGACAGTGCTGCTCAAGAGACTTTATGAATAATGAAAGTCAGACCAAAAAATGATTGGTTTGATGACCAGTGAGCGCAGTTCGCGTAATTTCTTTAAAGGAATTACTGGACTGCACCCTACTTTCAGGCCTACGTCAACCGCCATTCGGGACCGGGATGGAAACCTATGTGTCAACATCGACGCAGTACTTGACGCATGGAGTGGACACTTTACTGACCTGCTTGATGTCCATCATGCGGCACAGACTGTTGTTGAGCCACCTCTAATACAGACTGCGGAGATTTTCACTGAGGAGCCATCCCATGAGGAATTCACTATAGCCATGCAGAGATTGAAACGAAACCGTGCACCTGGAGTGGACTGCATTAATTCGGAGCTCTTGATATTCGGAGGAGATACTTTGTGGAACTGTCTTTTCGACCTTATTCGATTAGTATGGCGAACCGAAGTTTTGCCTGACGAATGGAAAGTGGCCGCGATATGCCCCATCTTCAAGAAGGGAGACCGCTTGAAGTGTGAGAATTATCGCGGTATAGCTCTCCTTTGCACAGCATACAAGTTACTGTCATACATTGTATTGGATAGAATCACTCCTCTAGCGGAGGGCTTGGTTGGTGATTATCAAGGAGGATTTCGTCCGAATCGATCAGTCACCGATCAGGTCTTTTCGCTGCGGATGATTCTATCTAAATATTATGAAACATCCATCCCCGTACATCAGGTGTTTCTGGATTTCCGGCAGGCCTATGACTCGATCAATCGAGAGAGTTTGTGGTCTGCCCTCGAATACCTAGGAATGCCAACAAAACTGGTACGACTATGTAGGATGACAGTGATGCAGTTTCAATGCTGTGTTAAAGTTGAGAACAGGTTATCGACAAATTTTGTAGTTAACTCGGGTGTTCGGCAGGGTGATGCTCTGTCCCCGATACTCTTTAATCTCATGTTGGAGTACATCTTTCGTAAAACTGAAACACCGCAGCGTAACATCTTATATCGCCAGTCCAATCAGGTGCTTGCATATGCAGATGACATATGCGTGATTGGACTGAATAGCAACGGAGTGAAAGAAATACTTGATCCGCTTGTAGAGTTTCCAGCTTCAGTTGGACTTCAGATCAATGAGTCCAAAACGAAATACCTGATCTCTGGTTTTAGGGACAATGGCACACCAGATTTTAGTAGTGGCCACCACACGTTTGAGGGAGTGAGGAGGTTTAAATATTTGGGTTCTCATATCACTTACGATAACAGTGTGGGTGAGGATATTAATGTGCGGCTGGCAGCTGGCAATCGTTCTTTGTATCCTCTAAGGCCACTGCTAAAATCTTAACACTTATCAAGTGCCGTGAAACTGAAGCTTTACAAAGCGTTGATCAGGCCCGTTGTTATGTTTGGATGTGAAAGTTGGGCGCTGACGGATGAGTACGAGAGATGGCTCCTAACATTTGAGAGAAGAGTCATGCGTGTGATTTATGGCCTAAAACGCGAAATAGATGGTACCTACCGATAGATTTTGTTCCTCGTAAAAGTACTATTGGCACCTCACAAAACTACCACAACTATACCATTTCTATAATGTCATTCCGATACCAATGCTAGAGGATAATAAAATACGCATCATAATACCATCTACATAACAATTAATAGTCGATCTGCACCGTGAACATTACCCGCCTCTTACTAGCACAGATTTACAGCGATGTGTGCAGATAAAACCAGATGGATATTTGTCTGACATTTCACCGATCTACAACACGCAATCAAAAGTACGATCATGTGAAATCAATCTATTAAAACACAACAACCAGAATCCTGAAAGCTGTACAACAGTTTCATTAAATAAAACAGACTACTGGGTTCAACTAAGTATGAACCAATGGATATTCACAGTCACCAAACCAAAGCAGTTGACTTAATATGTGATCATTAAGTCATGACGATGACATTAAAGCAGTCAGGAATCATAACGCTAGATCCAAGATATACTTTAAAACACGAAGAGTTTTATCTAACAGCCATTGAAGAAAAGATACACAAGATCAGCTCGTCATTTACTGCATCAGTAAGGCTTTCCAACGCAGAACTATCAAATCAGTTAGAATCTCAAACAACCCATGTGGTAATCTAAAAATTAATCTATCTTTAAATCTACACTAGCCCAAATTTACTACTTGGGCAATAACGTGAGATTTAACAATACCGGATGCAATAAATGCAATTATTTTTTTATTTATATTTCACATTTTGTATATTTTTAATAATTTAAATACAATCATTTTTTTAACTAATTTTTTTTTTTTTTTTTTTTTTTTTTTTTTTTTTTTTATTAGTGAACTCCTAATTTTTTAAAAAAAATGTCACGGAGCCACGATTCATACATATAAAGTTACAAAAATAGAAATAAGACTAAAAATAAAAATAAAAATAGAATTAGACAAAATAAAAATAAAATCAAAAATCAAAATATAACCACATTAAATAAAATAAAAAATAAAATAAAATAAAAAATAACTATAAAAATAAAAATCATATAAAAGTAAATATGAATTACACACAACATACCACAACATGATAGAAATTGAGTAAAAAGCTCAATTAAGCATATAATTACTAAAATAAAAATAAAAAAAGAAAATAATAAAAAAATTTTGACAAACTACATAATCGTTTTAAACAGACTCTCAACATCAATGACTGTAAAGAGCCATTCTTTTAACAGCCTACAAAATTCAGTCAGCGTAACTGCGTTTAAAATGCCCATTGGTAATTGATTAACTAGCTTCGGTGTGATGTACAAAAAATTTCTTTTGAAATGTTCTTTGTTGGGACGAGGCACCCAGATCCTAGATTTGTTCCGTAACATATATGGTCCACTAATATCCACACCACGAAAACGATTTCCGCTCCTAATATAATGCATTTTAAGTACTTTGTAAACATACAGATGACGCAGAGGCAAAATCTTATTATTTACAAAAATGGGAAACGATGGTGAAGTCCTGGGTAAATAATTTATGGACCTCAAAACAGCTTTTTGGATGATCATCAAAGGTTTGATATTGGTCAAAAAAATTCCACCCCAACATATTAAACCATATTGGAGGTGGGAATTAAATATTGCAAAATAAAGACATTTCAAAAGATCCCGGCTACATATTTTACGCAAAAAATAAAAGGATCTTAATACATGGCACAGTTTCTTTTTTAAAATGCTCACATGTTCTTTAAAATTTAGTTGTGCATCAAGCATCACTCCTAAGTATTTAAAGGACTCCACAGTTTCAATACGCACGCAAAGATCATTACACCCAGACCGATTACAAACCAGAGAATGATAAACCAATGGTTGAGAATCTCGGATAGTACCTCCAACACTGAAAGACATCAATTTGGACTTAGCGCTGAGAATCATCTCATGCACATAACACCATTTTTTCAGCAAGCACATATCCTCATTAATTTTCTCTTCCAACGTAGCCACATCATTATTCGTAGTGTACAGAAACGCCATATCATCCGCAAACGCGATGATATCACCATTTACTCTAAGATCAAAAATCGAGTTACAGTAGATAATAAACAACAGCGGGCCCAAAACAGACCCTTGTGGAACCCCGACGTTCACAATTTTTTCATCACTATATGTATTATTAATAATTACACTTTGTACCCGATTTTGAAGATATGATCTAAAAAGAGAAAGTGCAACGCCTCTGACACCGACATACGATAACTTAGCCAATAATACCTCATGATTTACTGTATCAAAAGCTTTAGTGAAGTCAATGAAAACAGCAGAAACTTTGCAGTTATTATTAAGGCCTTTCAGCAGCGGTGTTAAAAAAGATGTTAGGGCTTTCTCAGTTGACGAATTTTCTACAAAACCAAACTGCCTCTTGTCAAGGAAATGTATTTTATCAAGGTAATTCAACAATCTATATTTGATAATTTTCTCAAAGATCTTCGAAAATGTGTTTAGTAATGTGATCGGACGATAATTATTCGGGTCATTTCGTGAATCTTTCTTAAAGAGAGGCTTGACAATGCCGAATTTTAATTTATCAGGGAAAACCCCCTCTGAAAAACACATATTAAAAATAAATACCAGAATATGGCAAATATTAGAAATAATATGTTTAACCAATTTGCTTGATATCCCATCTATACCACAGGAGTTGCTAGATTTTAAGGCATTAGCAGCAGCCATTATTTCCGCTTCACTAACTGGGAAAAAGAATAAATTTGAACTAGAATACCTCGACAGTACCAAATCACATCTAACAGTATCATCCAAAATCACATTTTCATAATTCTCAGTAATGATTGCGTGAGGTATTCGACAGAAATGGTCATTAAACGCATTTGCAATTTCAAACGAGTCAGAACTAACCAAATTGTCACCAATAACAATCGATGTAACATTATTTGGGGTGCAACTATTATTCAAAACTTTATTTACAATTTTCCACCTAGATTTCAAATCAATAGCTTCACTTAACTTGATTTTAAAATACTGCTCTTTTGTGACCGGTATCAGAATTTTAATTTGGGAATTCAGCATGTTAAGACTCTCTTTAAAAACATTATTATTGGGATCATTAGATAGTTTTTTCAAAAAACTGTTTCTGCGATTTATCAATTTAAGTAGGGAGTCGGACATCCAGGGCTTTAGCCTAAAATTACGTCGTTTAACCTTAACAATAGATTTATGTTTACGAATAATTTTACTTAGTTTATTAATAAAACTTGTATAGGCTAAATTAGAATTATCCGAAGAAAATACTTCACTCCAACTACATAAACTGAGTGCCTCTGATAGATCCGAGAAATTAAATTTAGTCAGATACACTGGTTCGTATTTACTCCCTTGTTTTGAATCTCTTCTAATTTTAATCGAATGTTCTGTAAAATAAAATTAAAATTATTGCAAGTTTGTACCGCCATTACACTATGAATAAGTAGAAATATGCATCTAAGCCAAAAACATTAAACCATGTTGTATATGTTTGTGTGTAATTATATATAAAATTAAAACATAAGTTGCTTAAATAGTGCACGCTCTTTATAATCACAATCTTCACTATGCTAATTAACAAAAAATAAATGTAGAATAACAAAATGTACATAGTTAAGTATATAAGCGTAAGGCTAAAAAGAGCTATAAAAAAATATACCACTTTAATATGGTGTGAATCTAGACTAACGCAAAATACATGATCAGTCTTAACAATATATCTAATTAAAAAAACTGGTATAACAATAAGTTCAGCCCTACCACAAAAATTGACAGTATTTCTAAATGTCAATTTAAAATGTAAATAAAAACAAAAAATGAAAAAATGTAAACAAAAAATTAAGTTAGTGATAACTAGTGTTACTGCAAACAAATATTTGTTTATGTATGTAATAGAGTGTAATAACACCTTGAACTTGAAAACAAAACCTTGAAAAAACGACAAGGACAAATATTTGTTTGTGTATATAAACATAGTGGTGAACAAAATTAATAACTTAAAAATAATAACAAAAATAGTGAAGTGCTTTAAAAAATTAATGTAAAAACTAACATTCGTCATTAGTGTGTTGTGTACCTGTGATTTTGATGAATTCGGAAGTTCCTGATGGTGAGCAATTATTGTTGACCATATATGTTGTGATGTATTATTAATAAATGTTGTAAATTTTTTATGTAGTGTAGTTATTGTTGTCTTTTGTTGTTGTATTTTGTGTTGTGTAAATTTAGTGAGTTTGGATGTGGTTAGGACTAGTACGTCCATATTACTAAAATAAATCATCGGATGTATCAACAATTTCACTATCATGAGCTTGTTGAGGTGTGGGACATTGGTCCAAACGAAAAATATCGGTCATGCAGAAAATATGATGTACTACCGAATCAGCTGACTTGCGTAGGAATATTTTACCATCCTTAATCCACAGATATTTGTATCTTTGGGCGCTTTGTAGTTTTTTAGCTTCATTGTACAGCCTTGACTGGAATTTTGTAAAATGATGCATGAAATAGCATCCAGCTGGGTTTGCAGATGGGGACGACTTCCGATGATGCTTTTTTAATTTGGCCAAAACATCATTTTTCATCTCTACAGAATTTAAGGTGACAATGAAGCTATTTTTTAATGATGATTTCGGATGTTGATACATTTTTTTAATTTCAGTTATGATAGCTTCTCCATTCACTCTAATAATTGTTTCCGCAATGAAGTTCGATGAGTCCTGTACGTCAGCTGGTACACCACAAATTACAATGTTCCTCGAAATTTCCTTCTGGAGTGGAATATCCAGTAATGCCTCCATGGTGTTAATACGTTCATCTTGTTTCAGGTAACTTTGTTTTAATGCTTCATATTGCTTTGATAGAGCTAAGTTATCTAAAGCAATTTTCTTGGTTTCGATTATTATTTTATCAAATTCTTTGCAGATAAACTCTTGGGATTTCTGGATATCAAAAATCATCGATTTAATTTCAGCGAATTGAGCATCCATGCGTGACATCAGGCTGTTTATTGCAGTTAAATTATCAGTTGTACGCCCCGTTACTGGTGACTGTGAGGGTGAAGGCACAGTGTTGGAGCTAGCTGCTATACCACAATCAGGTGAGCACACCCAATTTCTTTCCATCGCTTTTTTAATTTTAGCTCCTCCAATTACACCTTTGCATGGTGGGTGGTACATCTTTTGACAAAAACCGCATGCAACAACAGATTGCTTTTGCGTTATACCCTTAGCACATGATGGCGCAGAACATATCAAATTTGGCTGGTAATTTGGGTAGCACTCTGCATTTTCATAGAATGGCATTTTGTTTGAAAAATCACAAAAAATTAGCGCGAAACCAGGGCGTCACTTGACTTATCACAATTATACTATAATAGCACGACTAATAATTTATAACTAATATGTTTAAATAACTACTAAGTTATTTAATTAATCCAATTAAATTTTACTTCAACTACCAATTTTGGATAAATATATTTTATTTTAATTATTTTTTTCTTTTATTTTTAGCACACACGTCCGAGCAGTTTAAAAGTTGACGAATGAATTATTTTATTAATTTGCAATAAATGATTTCTCAAAATGAAATTGATTGCGCTCCCCAAATTGAAAATTGTTAATTCCCAAACTGAAATTGTTCATCCCAAATTTAAATTGTTAATACCCACATTGATATTGTTAATTCCCAAATTGAATTTTTTAATTCTCAAATTGAAATTCTTAATTCCCATCTTAAAATTGTTTACTCTCAAATTGAAATTGGAAATGTTAAGTCCTCGTGTCTAGTCGAACATGACGAGATGTTTAGATATATGTCCCCGGAGAGGATATCCACAAATGTTCATGGAAATCGAATTTTATTGTGTTAGTTTTTAATTTTAATTTATTATTTTTTTCTTGTTGCTTATCTCTTTCTTTTTTTTTTTTTGTTGCAATTAGGATGAGGACTGGCAAATGTTCTGGTGGTTTAAAATTAACCCATGATTTCTAGATTTTTCTAACTATCGAATTATTTATTACAAAACTTTGAAACCTGGTTGTGGAGCTTAACCCTTCATGCTATAACAATATAATGTATGGGAATGGGTCAAAAATTAAAAATTGTTAACTTGTTAGAGTCACTATGCCCATATAAAAATAAAAATATCATAAATAAAATTCCTGCTATAGGTACGAATTTTTAATAAACACACAAACCAACAAAAAAAATTAAATGAACAATGTAAAGCTATTTAATCGCTCCCTGTCTTTTATCATTAAACAATTCACCAAGCGTTGACAATTTTGTGTCGGAAACAATCGAGAAATACCACTCAATTAATGTAATTAAAAGAGGAAAATTCAAAATCACTCATTTTGAATGGCAAGAAAAACGTTGCGCGAACGTTGAGTGAAATGACTAATTATTTTTTATCTTACCAAGATTTTAAAGATTTCCCTTTGTCGTTTTTTATACCCTCATTTCCATTAAATTATCTTATTCATCTGCAATATATTTTGTACCACCCCCAATTTAAATTTTTGTTTTTACGTTTTTCTTATTAATTTTTCCTGTTTTAATGTTTAATGTCGGATCGACAATATAAAAAAAAAAAGAAATTGGAAAATGTAAAAGATATTTTCCTTTTTCTACTTATTTTAATTAGCACTTTTCACTGTGCTTGTGTCAAAAGTGCGGAGGAAAAATGAATTTCAATTTCCAAACTTTTTTATTTAATTTATACAATTTTAAAATGTTGCAAGCAATTTGCTAAAAGCAGAGTTAGAACGCATAGTTTTAACAAGAGTGATGAGTTTACATTATTGTGCTAAACATTCATAAAATGATTTTTTTTCTGCATATACCATAAAATCCGTATAGTTTTTTTATGCAAAAACTAAATCACATTCATACACATAAATTTGTCAAGCAGTTTCTCAAAAATCATTTATCACTAAACACTGTTTATATACTATGTACTATATCAAATACGACTGTCTGAAAGACATAAGAAACATGTACATAGTTAACACGAACCACTTTTAGCTTTAAGGATGATAAATTTTCTTATATGTATCGAGCGTATATAATCGTTGAAATCAGATGAAAATCGACCGCTTTGAACTTTTCCAAACAATTTCATTTCTTTCGTTCTCGAGGAGCTCTATTGATCGTCTTTAATTTGCGTTTAACTTGTTCATTCTACACATTTTTTTCGTGTAGACTACAAATACACATATTACACAAACATGGTTTGAAATTGTATTTGCAATTTTAGAAACAGGGGTAGTTAAATAATTTTAATTTGGCTCTCGAAATTCATAAAAACATTGGTACCATTCCATCTAATAAAAATAACAAGGCAAATTTAATACAATTGAACTTTAGAAGAATATTTGATTAAATATGTGGGATAAAAAACACTTTCCACAAAGGATTTGGGTGTCATCTTGCCACAAAACCATCCTGAGCAACGTATCTTTATTATGAACCGCTTAGCAGTGTTCCAATTTAAGTTATATCGAGCAGCTAAAATCATAAAAACCACATACAACAAATATACTTTCGGGAATCTACCGACTCTGATGTGGATCGAATGTCTCGATATGACGAATTTTATTATAAGGAGAACCAAATTTGGTTCGACGAATACATGATTTTCCGAATTTTCTTTGGTTTATTTGGGTTTCAATTTTGGAAAAAGTAGGGCATTAGCGGGTTTAGGACAACCAAGTTTGATATGCCTTTTGTATGTCGATTATATGATTTTTCATTATTTTCTTGGGCAAATTCTAAGAAGCGGACACCATAATGAAACATATACCACGATGTCTCAGACCTTAAGAAATATTGGTATATACAAGAGGTTATACCAAGGTTGTCCTAAACCCACTAATCCCTTTTTTCCAAAATTGAAAAAATTTTCGGATAGCTTAGACCTTAAGATATCTTGGTACATGCATCATTATGGTTTTAGATTCCTAGGATTTTTCCAAGATGAAACAGGAAAAATCGTATAATCGACAAACAAAAGTTCATACCAAATAGGTTGTCCTAAACCCCCGAATCTCTTATTTGTTCCAAAATTGAAATATCTTTCGGACAACTTAGAACATATAAAACATCTTGTGTCAGGTGTCAGCTTCCTAGAGTTTTCCTAAGAAAATTCGGCAAAATCATATAATCGACATACTTAAGGTTATATCAAACTTGGTTGTTCTCAACTCGTTATTCCCTACTTTTTTCAAAATTGAAATATTTTTCAGATAGCCTAGACCATAAGATATCTTGGTATATGCATTATTGGTGTCCGCTTTCAAGGATTTTCCCCGGAAAATTAGGAAAGTCATATAATCGACAAACAAAAGGTCATTTCAAAGTGGGTTGTCCTAAACCGCCCAATCCTCTATTTTTTACAAAAATGAAATATTTTTCGGATAGCTTAAACAATAAGACATTTTAATTTAAGCATCATTATGATGTTCGTTTCTAGGATTTTCCAAAGAAAATTAGGAAAACTCATTTAATCGGCATACATGAGGTCATACTAAACATGGTTGTTCTAAATTTTGTCCTAAACCCGGTAATCCCCTACTTTTCCAAAATTGAAATATTTTTCCGATAGCTTAGACCCTAATGTCGTTTTCGTTTGAACATAAAAACTTGCACTGAGTGCAAAAAATTACACTAAAACCGTTCATTTGAACCAAAAAAAATTGCCTGACAGCTAAATTTTTTGCACTCAGTGCAATTTTGTCTACTCTGGTTTTTTCGACCGAGTTACCCCTATTTTACACCAATACTATAATTTTATCTGTCACTGTGCTGCCATTTTGACTTTTGTGAACAAAACCGTCTATCTATAAATGGTTTTGTTTGTGAATATTCATTTTTTTTTCAGAAAACACAAATATAAACGAGGGTAAATCGGTTTCTTGTTCGATTGACGCACAAAATCAGTGTACTCGGCCAATGAGGGGAAAAAACTCAAACGAAAACGACATAAGATAGCTTGGTGTATTTGAAGTACGTCATTCCTAGGATTTTCCCCAGAAAATTGTTCATATAATAGACATCCTAAAATGTAAAGTAAATTAGACAAGCACCTAAAAGATTACTGCTCACTAAGCAAAAGAGGCCAAACTACTGAAACTAAAAAAACGAAGCTCGATGGAATATTCAAGAAGTGTGGAAGTCCGTGGACGGTTCTATGAGGTTTAGTGGCGACTTCCGCCGGCTTAACGACTTAACTAAAAAGGATCCATTACCACGTATCGATGACACCTCGGACACGTTATCAAGAGCCGACCTCTTCAGCACAGTAGATCTCAAAAGTTAGTATTGGCAGGTAGAAATTCATGAGGACGACAAATGGAAAACCGCCTGTACTGCAGGAAATGGCCTGTACCAACTTTCAGTAATGCCATTTGGACTATGCAACGTAACTGCCATGTTTTAGAGAGTGATGGAGCTCGTTCTACAGGATCTTAATTAGAGGACATGTTTGGTGTATCTGGATGATATCATCGTATTGGGACGCACATTTAACGAGCATCTAAAGAATCTTCAACAAGTCCTACAAACTATATCAAAGCTGCCAGATTGAAGTTTTTGTCTGTTCAGGAATGAAATCAACTATCTGGGTTACATTGTGCGGGTTAAGGAGTGTGCACTGATCCAATGAAACTCGCCACCATCGAAGAGTGGTGCACTCCAAGAAACATATATAATCTAAGGAGTTTTTTAGGACTATGTTCTTACTATCGTCGTTTTGTGTCGAGCTTTGCGGGTCTCGCACAAAGTTTGTGTATCATCTTGACAAAACTGAACCATTCAACTGGACCTAAGAGCACCAAGACGCGTTCATAGAGCTAAATAAAAAACTATGCATTTCTCCAATTATGGCAAATCTAAGTGCAGGAGATCTTTTCATCTTGGATTCCGACGCACTGCTAACGCTTAATACCTAACCTTATGTAACTTAAGTCATAACGTAAATACAAAACTTTGTTTTCCAATCGATCTGCACATAGGGTTAATTAAAGGTTATCTCTTTTATATTGTTAATTTTAATTTATCTCTTTCAACTGTCAATTGTAACTGTTTATTTGAAAGGCACATAAAATATTGTATTTTTTGTCAAATAAAATTATTACATTTTGTATTCTTGACCACAACACAATCAAGCACAGTTCTCTTCAAATCAGCAAATTGGTTGATGTTCACCACTCTGCAAAAATATTTAATTTATTTTGGTACGCCGCTTCATTTTTTGATGCCAAAATCCGGGATTCAGCCGAGGATTCCATAATCCACACGTGAGTAAAATCGTAA
The DNA here is from genome assembly GCA_951394425.1 of Tipula unca. NCBI lineage: Eukaryota > Metazoa > Arthropoda > Insecta > Diptera > Tipulidae > Tipula > Tipula unca. Next base: position 119,462,129 of record OX596381.1, on the reverse strand, counting down.
CACATAAATTCTTGAATATTCGCCCTTTTGTTCAACAAAAGAATTTCTACCAGTGTTACAAACTCATTTTGGAAGCTGTACAATTTGCCATTTTTTTGTAATATCCGATAATTGTGTTTATGTGTGGAAAACATTCTAATTAAACTCCTTCTGAATTGAAAATGTTATCTAATGAAATAGTGCCGAAATATTTATAATCGCGGAGTTAACATTGTGTAAATTGCTATAGTGAATCATTGTGCATGTTGTTAAATGCACACGTAACCGTAAATAGCATTGAACTGTGGACCAATTTATGTCGTTGATTGAATATTAAATGGGATATGACCAATTCGCCAATTTGATCAATCCACGAATATTGTGTAATTTATATATTTAACGTTGCCGTTGATTCGAACATGGAATAGATTATGTTCAATTTGTTATATTGAATCATTCCGTGAAAACAGTAAAGTGTTTATCGTAACTGTGTGTGTACCGTAAAATTACCGTGAAGCAAAAAAGTACAATTTACCGTTACAAAGTACCGTTTAAACGGACAGTGAATGTAACGTTACGTACGTGACCAACTCGCCACATGGTCAAGCGTTAATTTGTATATAGTGTATTGGAGGTTGTAAATCGGTACTACAAATTGAATCGATTAACATTGACTAACATTGACTAAAAACTGTTCAATTCGTGATTGTTATTTTTATCACTCCATTAATATTGTGTAAAAAATCTCGTGTGGTAATAACAGTGTTTGCAGTCTATCATAGCCGTTTTAGATTTCACTATTTTTTGGAATAGTGTTAATTCAAAGCTTTGCAATTAGTAAATTTATTTTAAAATTCTAAATCGTGGTAAACAATTTGTGTCGTTAAAAAAGGGACTTATAATTAAACAGTGAACCTTATTGGTAACGAACAGCTAACCGGTATCGTTTATTATAACGGTTATTCATCACATTTAGCAGCTGATCATCGGCCACGTGTTGAATTTTTTTGTGCCTGGTAATTAATTATTGATCGGGTATTGTGCTGAGATTTAAGCGCCGAGAACGAGCATTATACCAAATATGGCAGATATTTCGAAATGTAAGCAAACTGGTGGAACAATAAAAGCAACGTTGACGAATATTAGAAAATTCGCCGATGACAGAACCAAAGAACCAGCTGAAAATCAGGCGTTGAATAAAGAACAGGTCGAAACGAGACTGGAGAAACTTGAACGGGCTTGGAATGAGTTTCATGATATAAATGATACAATTGCCATACTGTCGAATGATAGCCAACAATTAGAAAATGATGCATTTGAAGATTCATATTTTGAGACACAAGCAATGCTGAAAAAATTGTTGAAGACTCGTACACCGAGCATTGTTCCAATTTTTGATAATCATTCCACTGGGTCCGCTCACAATAATCGAACATTTTTTAATCCTGATCGATCGGTTATTCAGGGTGATATACGCTTATCACGGCTCAAAATTCAATCGTTTGATGGCAATTATTCAGAATGGCCATCGTTTTATGACCAATACGTGAAAGCAGTGCATAATAACCAATCGATGCCGAATGTGAATAAATTCCACTATTTAAAGACGTTATTAGAAGGTGATGCTGCAAGGTTATTACGTCATTTGCCAATGAAGAAGAAGAAGGTTACATCGAAGCATGGGACAAATTGTTGAACCGATTTGATCGGAAGAAAAATATTATAAAGGATTATATAGAGTTAATTATGAATCTGCCAAATGTACATCAATCATGCATATCTTTAAGAGCATTATGTGATGTGAGCGATCAAGCAATAAGAGGCATTCGCTCATTGGGTAAAGAATGGGAGGGCCGTGACCCTTGGTTATTGTATATTACGACAAAAAAATTGGATCCTGAAACTCAGCAGTTATGGGCAATTCATTCAAACGATAACAAGAATCCAACTATTACTGATTTGCTTCAATTTTTGAGTCAGAGATGTGATGCATTAGAATGTGCATCAACAAAGCAGCAACTGACAGTTAAGCCTCGACAATCAAACATCAAAAGCCATGCCGCTATGAATGAGACAACTAAGTTCAACTCTTGCCCTATGTGTAACAAGAACCACCCGTTGTATAGATGCTTCAAGTTTAAAGGTTTAAAACCTCTGGCACGCCGAAAATTTGTATTGACCAATCAATTATGCGCGAATTGCTTCCGTGTAGGTCATTTTTCAAAGAATTATGAATCTGATAGAACGTGTTTAATATGTGCGGAAAAACACAGTACTCTCCTTCATATTAATGATGATTCTACTAACAACCATACTATGATTTCTGCTCAATCAACTAATTCTCTTATCAGTGGTACTATTATTAATCAGCAACCATCAATTAAAGATCAAATTAACACTTTTGGGACAGCTGACGCAATTAATGAAGTCAACGTCGTGTCAACTAGCAAATCTACATCAAGTAATGAAAGTAAAATCTCGCATGATAGTAAAGACAACTCCGATTCTTTACAAGCAACTTGCGCAACCACATCGTATATTTGTGAAGAATTTTCAGCTCAAGCGCTATTGTCAACAGTTCAAGTTAATATTATTGATGGAAGCAATACAATGCAAAGAGCCAGAGTTTTATTGGATAGTGGATCCCAATCAACATTAATCACCGAGTCTTTAGCACAGCGGCTCAAATTAAAACGTTTTCCAGCCTCTTGTGTAATAAGCGGACTATCAGCGAAACCAGCAGCGTCAGCACGAGGATGTATGAAATTACAAATAGCGTCGATTTATTCCAATGCAAATCGAATAAATGTAGAAGCATTAATTTTGCCAAAACTAACATCACAGATTCCTGCTCGCCAAATTAATAAATCCAGATGGAATGTCATCAACAATCTTAAACTTGCCGATCCAAGTTTTGTAATTCCAGGAGTTATTGACATGATACTCGGTAATGATGTACTTTTTAATGTTTTGCTACCGGAACAAATTGTTATTCAACCAAATATAATAGCACAACACACATTGTTTGGATGGGTTATCGGTGGGAAACTGATGGGTTATCGGTGGGAAACTGATCGTTTCATATAACAACAACGACAAATCATGATAAGTTGAATGTGATGGAAAAATTTTGGCAGTTAGAAGAAATTGTTGTCGATAGGCAAATTAAACCGGAAGATCAACTTTGTGAAGATTACTTTAAAGCCACAACACAACGAGATGAGAGTGGTCGTTTTTTAGTTCGTCTTCCATTTAAGGAATCAGCAGAGGTCCTAGGCTCATCTTATATCAATGCTGAACGACGATTATTGGCGATGGAACGCAAATTTACGAAGCAACCACAGATCGCCGAGCAGTATCGCAATTTTATGGGAGAATATATTGCTCTAGAGCATATGGAACGTATACCAGAAGATGAACTACAATTTAACAAGCCACATTTTTATTTACCCCATCACGTCGTGTGTAAGGCTTCTAGTACCACTACGAAATTGCGGGTGGTTTTTGATGGGTCATGTAAGTCATCATCAATTGCGTCAATCAATGAAATTTTGTTACCTGGTCCTACTCTACAAGATGACCTTACAAGCATCCTGTTGCGCTTTCGAATTCATTCTATCGCTATATCTGCAGATATAGAAAAAATGTATCGACAGGTAAAGGTACAAGATGTAGATTGTGACTTTCAACGAATCTTGGGGCGTGATCATCCCAGTAAGCTATTCGAACACTACCGACTGAAAACGGTAACATACGGTATCAGCAGTGCACCATTTCTAGCTATTCGCACCATGATTGAGCTAGCAAACATTTATGAATTAAAGTATCCCAAGGCAGCCTCAATACTTCGACAGGACTTTTATGTTGACGATATGTTAACTGGCTGTGAAGATTATGAGACAGCAACAATAATTTATCGCCAAATTTCAAAGTTACTAGCCGAAGGAGGGTTCAATATTAGAAAATGGATATCCAATGATCAAAATTTATTGCAAACGATACCCATCATACTGATGAGTCGTTTTCGCTCGACGATGATCCGACATATTATAAGACATTGGGCTTACACTGGAATCCGTTTCGAGATTGTTTCAGTTTTAAGGTTAGTTCACTTGAACATTTTAAATTATCTAAACGAAGTTTATTATCCGAAGCATCTAGAGTATATGACCCGCTGGGACTGCTAGCTCCTATTACCGTCAAATTCAAGATGTTATTTCAAGAAGTATGGAAACGTAAGATTGCTTGGGATCAAGAACTTCCATGTGATATTGCTGAACATTGGACAGAAATTAAGTCGTCGTTAAAATTATTAGAAACACTACAAATTAGTCAATGTCTGAAAATAGCTCACCCTGTTTCGATGGAGCTGCATATATTTTGTGATGCTTCACAAAAGGCTTACGGTTCAGCAGCTTACTTGAAAACAACGAATTCATCGGGAAATATTGAGGTACGCTTAATTACCGCAAAAAGTCGAGTAGCACCCTTAGAAACAACTTCCCTACCACGTCTTGAATTGTGCGCAGCTGTTTTGGGAACCAAATTATACAAGTATCTGCAAAGAGCACTTAACCTATCTTATAATAATGTGTATGCCTGGACCGATTCGCAGATTGTTTTGGCTTGGTTGGCAGACCATCCTAGCAGATGGAAGAACTTCGTGGCTAATCGTACAGCTTATATCAGAAAAGTATTACCAGAAGTTCACTGGAATCACATAGAATCCAAGTTAAATCCTGCAGATCATGCGTCACGAGGTTTGACTCCACGCCAATTATTAAGTAATACATTATGGTGGTCTGGTCCAGAATATTTGCAGTTAGAGAAATCGGATTGGCCAATTAGTTCAAAGGATTTAAACAGTGATATTCCGGAACAACGAAAGGTGAAATTAATGTCAAACCATCTGTCATTAGTTTGTGCATCAATCTCTGTTAAAGTAACTTCAAATATTTGTGAGCATCTATTCAAGTATTACTCATCGTTACAAAAAATTTACCGAATTATAAGTTTTGTATGCCGTTTCCATATCAACAAACTTTTATTCAGAAGAAACAACCGCAACGTTCAAGTTTTAAAATCTTTGGCCGTTGATTTCCTTTCAATACTACCACCAAACGTATTTGAAATCACAATTGCTGAAAACATATGTGTTAGATGGGCGCAGTACGATATATTCAAAACCGAAGTCATATCATTGCGGGAAAAGAATAGGGCACCCAAAGCAAGCAAACTAATAATGCTCAACCCATTCATCGACAAAAATCAAATCATGAGGGTTGGCGGAAGGTTATCAATGTCAGATTGTGAATTTGATGCAAAACATCCAATAATTTTGCCGAAAAATCACATTTTTTCGAAACATTTGATTAAATATTTGCACGAATTTCATTTACACGTCGGTGCCACCTCTCTAATTTCAATTATTCGTCAAAAGTATTGGATTGTGGGCTGTAGGAATATGGTACGACGTCAAATATTAAGATGTGTTAGATGCTTCAAGCTTCGGAAACATCAAAACGCTCAAATAATGGGCAATCTACCGGAATACAGGGTTACCAGTGGTAGAGTATTCATGCACACGGGGGTGGATTATGCAGGTCCAATATGGATTCGTGATCGTTCTGGGCGTGGACCGTATAAACCAGTGAAAGGTTATATAGCATTATTCGTGTGTACTAGAGTTAAAGCCATTCATATTGAGGTCGTGTCAAGCCTAACCACCGAAGCATTTATTATGGCTTTACAAAGGTTTATTGCAAGAAGAGGCAAACCAGTTGAAATTTTATCAGACAATGGCGGCAACTTTGTAGGAGCACGGAAAGAGCTCGACAAATTATTTGATCTTTTCAAATCGGAAGCACATTTCTCGCTCGTAAGGCCTTTTAAGATTAATTTCAGATTTATACCGGCCAGATCACCTCACTTCGGAGGTTTGTGGGAGGCGAACATCAAATCTTACAAATACTTATTGCAAAGATCAATGGGGACAGCGCCATTAACATTCGAGCAGCTACATACTGTGAGCTCCCAGATAGAAACCATATTAAATTCGAGGCCTATTTGTGCTCTGTCCGAATCACCAGATTGTTACGATGCCTTAACGCCTGGTCATTTTTTGATCGGGTCCCCACTGGTCTCGTTACCAGAGCCGTTTGTTGAAGGAATTGCAATAAATCGGTTATCCATGTACCAAAACATTCAACAACGAGTCGAAATATTTTGGAAGAGGTGGTCAAAGGACTATCTTACGTCCCTTCAGCAAAGGTCAAAATGGAAGGTGGCCCAACCAAACATAAAACCAAATCAATTGGTTTTAATAAATGAAGACAATTTACCAAAGGGAACTTGGTTAATCGGTAAAATTATCAATGTTTATCCAGGAAATGATGGAAAAGTACGGGTTGCAACCATAAAAACCCCGAAAGGAGAAATCACTCGAAGCATTGTTAAGCTTGTGCCGCTTCCAATTGATGAACACCAAACAACAAATTATTAAACGACTGTTATAAAATTTAATTATTATTCTTATTTGTTTGTATTTTTTTTTATTATTTTATTATATTAGTTTGTAAACCGTTCTATCAGTTAATATGAATTAGTGCAGATTAGATCAAGTTCACTGGCATTTATGGGTTAAGAAAGCATTTCTTAACGGGCGGGAGTATGCTAACGCTTAATACCTAACCTTATGTAACTTAAGTCATAACGTAAATACAAAACTTTGTTTTCCAATCGATCTGCACATAGGGTTAATTAAAGGTTATCTCTTTTATATTGTTAATTTTAATTTATCTCTTTCAACTGTCAATTGTAACTGTTTATTTGAAAGGCATATAAAATATTGTATTTTTTGTCAAATAAAATTATTACATTTTGTATTCTTGACCACAACACAATCAAGCACAGTTCTCTTCAAATCAGAAAATTGGTTGATGTTCACCACTCTGCAAAAATATTTAAATTATTTTGGTACGCCGCCTCAAGTAGTTTTGGAGTATATAAAAGATGTCTATATGGTAGTAATAAAATTGTACAGCGGTGTCATAAGAGGCGTCGTTGATTCCATGTCAATTGATTTAATGCCTAATGGGTCTTACCTTCATTGACTTCTACTTACTGCATCACCGGTGTAAGATTTTGTTCCTGATTTATTGTTTTTTGTACTTGCTATTTGGATAGATGAAATTCACGGACAGACCTCAGGTTATAAATAATGAAATATTATAGTCCCATCGATTATATATGTACATATTGTGCATATCGATTATATATCTAGTGTATAACAATATAGGAAGATTTGTATACCAAAAGGAAGTGGATGACATTTCAATTCTTAAATTGAAGCTAACCAACACATAATAATAATAACAGTTTTTAAAGGCCATTACTGGCCCCTTACTGAGTCAACAATTTGGCTTCAACGGTTTCGATCCTGAGCATGGTCTTCATCTGTGTTAGAAATTCTGAACAAGCAACGACCTCTGCGCCTACCATATAGTATGGTGGCTCTCCTTTCAAATATCGCTGCACAATTCGTTTCGGATCAGCACCAGGGATGAGCGAGGTATATTACGCCATGTAATCTATGGAATTGCCGACACGTAGAGTATTACGTAGATTACTTTGCAATATTTTATATCGACGTCGACAATTAAGGAAACGTCAACAACCTTAGATATTTTGGCTTGTTAAAATTACAAATAGAAGACTGCTGAGTGCTGCTTAAATATCTAGATTTGACCGGTTGCACGACGGTCATTGATTATGGATAGAAAGTGATCGTTGAAAATTGTCCACAATTGGTTTTCGTTTACTTAAAGCGATACATTAATTAAATCATAGATATTGGCCTATAAAATATTTGCCAAGCTTTTGTGATGCTTTGCGTGAATTAAGCGTATCTGCGATTGTTCGAATATAATGAATGTTGGACTTTATGAATAAGCTAAATTAGGTGTTACTTTAAGATATGTATGTAGAAGATGATATAAGTTACGCTATTTAAGTGCGAGTGGATGCAAAGCTGTTAGCGACTAGCGACTCAGCTAAGCAGTATGACAAAAAATAAATTGCCACGCATGTGAAATTTGTCCTAGAAAGCCACAAAAACAATTTCTAAATAAAAACCATTTTGACCTATGCACATACCGCGATATCATTCGGTCGAAGTTATCCGAAAATTATTTCCGATTTTAAAAAACAAGGGGATTAGGAGGTTTAGTGCAACAATTCTGAAAATTCCTTTAACCGAAATATATGATCATATCAAATTTAGTAGTCCTAAACTTCTCAATGTCCTGTTTGTCCAAAAATTGAAATATTTTTCGGATAGCTTAGACCCAATAACATTTTGGTATATACGTCATCATGGTATTAGCTTACCAGAGTTATTAAAATAGTTTGGCAGCGAAAACTCAAATAATCGGTTAAATTTTTAGATTTATAAAACGTGATATTCTCACTAACTCTTGTAAACAATTTTAGGAGTTAGGACAAAGTTCAACCATCTACATATATTATATATAGAAATGTGATGTTTGCTCTAAAAAATATTATAGTTATTTTAAATATTTCACTCTGATAAAACTTAACTTTTCTATCGGAAGTACCTTTTAAAAAAATTCCCGAAATATTTATTGAATTGCGCGTTTCAATTGTTTCTTTTACGCCAACCGGTGTAAACATATAGTCCCTCGATTTTGTTGGATGTTTCAAAATTAGTACCCGTTCTTGCGGAGTTGATTTTACACAATCGGATAAAAACAAAAGCTTTTTTCGGAAAAAATACAATTCACACCGCGAAATTTTTTTCTGTGTAGGAACAGTGCTATCACAAAAACCAGATGGCAAAGAACGGCTATTAGCATACTACAGCCAAGCACTATCCAAAGCAGAAAAAACTGTGTCAAACATTTCCAACTTGTAAGGACAAACATTTCTTCTACGACGAGCCATTCAGCTCTGAAATGGTTAATGTAGTTCAAAGATACAGAAGGACAAGTTGCGAGATGGATCGAAAGAATACAGGTCCACACATTCCGAACAGAGCACACGGCAATAACGCGAAACAACAGATCGTGCTACCAGAAAACCGGGCAAATGAAGTCTTGCAGAAAATTCACAATAGCAAATCTGTTTTGGTTGGATGCATTTGAGCATCAATAAAACGCTGGACAAGGTAAGACTCCGGTTCTATTGGGTAAATTCCAAAGGAGATTTGTAAGGGACCACAAGCAAGAAGAAGGATGAAGAAATATAAAGTCAGGGCTATGGATATTCCTGACCCTGACAAAAGATGGAAATCGGTACATTCTCGTATGCATCGATTATTTCAGTAAATGGGTAGATGCATATCCAATTATGAGTCAGGAAGATCGAACAGTTGCAGATGTATTTGTAAACAAAGGCAGAAATATCGAATCATCCGTAATTGGAATGTATTTGGAGTTGTGCCAAGTACTCAACCTCAGAAGATCGAATAGAGCTACATTCCGACCAAGGCAGAAATTTCGAATTATCAGTATTCCAAGAGTTGTGCCAATTACTCAACCTCAAGAAAACAAGAACTATACATCGTTGCATCCACAATCCGATGCCATGGTCGAGAGTTTCAACAGAACACTGGAAGAATATCTACGTAAAAAGGTTAACGACAACCACGGCAATTCGGCCCAATGCCTTCCATTGTTTATGATTGCGTCTTGTAACGAAATATATGATACTACAGGAAACTGGCGCGTATTTATATTCATTATACTCGTATTTGGCAGAGAACTCCAATTGCCATATGTGACAATAAATTTAGGCTACCGGAGCGTGAACCACTCAAAAAGGAACACTACGTTGCAGGTTTGAGGCAAACAATGATCAACGTTCACGCTGCAATATGGAACACCATAGTAAAGGCCAGAGATCGAATTAATACGAGTTATGGCCTTCGGTCCAACAGCACAAGATTATGGAGGCCGAGTTAGATTGGCGTTTTCGCCCCAAACGAAATAAAAAGGGGAAGCTTCGAAGTTACAAGAAAATCGAAAAGAGGAATACAAAGTCATCAAACAGATCAACGATGTTGTATACCGGATTCAACAAAGTCCCAGGAAAAAAATGAAAATATTTTACATAGATTGAATGGCGTGTTACAACGCTGGGAGCACAGATTTCGGGGCGAACAGAATTAAGGTGGGGTAATGTGACGATCATGTCTAACGTTAAGCTCAATCACATTAAGATCGTGGTTAGTCTGGTGGTTAGAGTTGCATGCTACAGATCATGGTGCGGTAACGTTCGATGGTTCGATTTCTCACGAAGAAGAGCAATTGTAGTTTTATTGATGGATTGAGTCGACGACCGAGGAGGTTGTTGATGCGATGAGTTGCAAAGGTAGAATAATCATTCATTATTCAGTGAAACAGCACAATGTGAATGTTCGAAAAGCAGAAATACAGTAAGGCACTATAATTTTTGGATGTACATTCAAGCCAATACCGGAAGTGGAAAGATTACATGCTGTCTCTAAAACTTTGGCGTGAATAGAAGGAATTTTTAGTGTTTGCTCCTATGCTCATTAAAACATTTAAGGGCAAAAAAAACCTCGAAACGCCAAACAGGAAAACCCTATTCCACCTAAAAGAAAAGGTCAATTGTTTTAAATGAGAAAGGAGTTCGCAATATCTCATTTGATATAGGTATTTTAATTCTTTTTACAACGGTAAACAGGTTTTGATTTGATTGTATGTGAGACTCAATGAATTTAATAAATGGGGACGTCAGAATTTTGAACAGAGATTACACCATTTTATGGAAGTAATATAGAAGTTCAATTTGAACTAATTATTTCAATAAATGTTTAAAAATCATTTTCATTTGTCATTAATCTTACTTTAGGGTATTTTAGTTTTAATTGGGACCCTGTATACCAATGTTTTACATTTTTACTGTTTATTTATACTAACGTATGTAAAATTTTAATTTTGTTGAGACTGTCAGTGCGGTTCAAGTTTCCCAACAATTACTAAAAGTTCTACACAGTACCCATTTAGTGATTTAATTTGTATTAATGTAACCAAACGTTGAGCACGACTACATTTTTATTTTAAAGCAACAAAATAACTTAACTTTTTCTTCCATCGAAAAGCAAAAGAAAACCAAGAAAATGCCATAAAAAATTTTGTTTAGACTTTTAATTGAACTTTCTAGGATGTTGTGTGTTTATTTGGTGATGGGGAAGTATGGTGGTGTATTTAGAATTTCATTTCCTATAATTTGATTATTGTGTTGGCTTTACACGTAATTTTATGACCTTAGGAATTTCCAAAAATTGGCAAATACGAAAGAAACAAAAATTTGTTATATCCCCTCCATTATTATTTACTTAATGTATTTTAACTTTAGCAAAAATTTATTTATATAGAGATTTGTTATCATCAATAATTTGATGACTGTTCTTCGTGCTTTTCATTTGTTTTTCCCAAAAATTCTTATAAAGTTTGTCGGTCAATATATGGGATAATGAGTTTGAAATTTTTGTTTTTATTTTAAGAAAACATTTTTTGGATCGGATCATCCTTATATTTACATAATACCTTACATACAAATACATATCTACTGAGAATTTAGGTTGTCGTAGATTTAACTTTAATTTTTCTGCGGGTGAAATACATAAATCTCTTATCATAAGGCGTACATTATATACATAAAATATCTAAACCCACGACATAAAATTTAGGTATATAGCCGTCTGTATACATACATTTAAATCTAATTTTATGATTCCAGTGAAAGCCGATCGGAATCGCAGACTAAGGAATTTTATTCAAATGGAATACACAAACAGCATATAAAAAATAAAAATAAAAATCACCTGCGGAAATTAGTGCAAGCCAAATTAAATTTTATATTTTCTCTATACGAGTACGTATGTACAAATACCCATAACCGATACACAGAATTTTTGTATTTTAAACCATAAAACCAATTATATTGAATGCCTTCGAGGCTTTTATGTTTCGCTTATAAGCACCTTATTGTAACTTTAAAATTATGTACACACATACGGTATATTTTGATATATTTGAACTGAAAAAGATTTTTCCGATTTTGCTCGTTTTGGTTTCGATGAATTGTGGTAACACAGCACACACAAACAGAAATTGATAACAATTTGGTATTTTATTGTAGCTGTAAGGTATTTGTGGATTAACACAAAATATTTAGGAACAGATATCCATTTAAAATTAAAAATTCATTTTATTTTTGTGTGGTACTGTTATTTCGCGGAAATACAATTGCGAGTTTATTATTGTATCCAGTGTGCGTATTTGAACGTTTCGATAGAGGATGTTTCCATTCATGAAAAAAAAAAATTATATTCGACAGAATGAGATTTCCTAATTTGGCAATATGCAGGATATACAGAAGTGAAAACTGTGTTATTTTTGGTAGAGCCTATATGGTTGTGTTGTTTTTAAATTACATCTTTAGCGTGTGATATAAAGCGAAGTTGTAAGGGATATGTGTAAATAATAATGCTTTTGCAAATTTGTAGACTCACATTTGACATTTAGGTACAACCCGTATTTGTTCACCAGATTATAGTTCCCATATCACCACACCACATAAATAGTTTATTATTTCATTTTATGTACACAATGGTAATTACAGCACACATACATTGTTGTTACCTATATACATATTAAATAATTGGAAGAAAATGTGAATATGTAAGCAAACCAAAGTATGGACATAAATTACAAAAATAACATTTTCCAAAATGAAAAAAAAAGTATTATTATTATAAAACCTCATTACTTTTATGATATGCAATTTCATTAAAATTTAAATAAATTCAAAAATAACACAAAAAAATGTAAATTGGGTTATTTAAAAAGTGAACTATTTTTGTGTTATACCTTGCACATAAAAAATGTAAAAATCATCCCAGCTCACTCTACTAAAAATCGTTTGGTTCACCTACAAAAAATATATATTTATGGCAATGTCATTAAGGTTTTTAAAATTTGAATTCAACAAAATTATCAGAGGAAGAATATTATGATACATTACTCTATTGTAATGGTCAGGAGTTTATTTAGTCATATGCGGGTCATATACGTATAAATTATACATGTGGCCCAATGAATGATTTAGCCTCTTCTTGACAGGTGATTTATCACTTGGCTATCAAAATAAATACAATAATTAAATTATTATTATGTTCTGCCACAAAAATTTAAATTGGTGCCAAAGTGTGTTCAAGTTGAAACGAATAAATAATTTTTCAAAATAAAAATTCAGAATTTACCTAAAATTGGTGAAATAATTTGTTTATTGAACTTGACCAAACGATGCTGCTATTTTCAAAAAATTTTTGTCAACGCAACTCAAAATAACAGCAGTTTCACTATTTCGGAATCAATGCATCGAATATAAAATTGGTTCCCATAGTAAGTTTAAAAGATTTATTAAATTCAAATTTGAAATTTTAATTCTAAATTAACTCAAAACACGCTTACAAATTTCATAATTACTAATTCTGATTCACAACGCATTAACTGTGACAAATCCGACATTTCAATTTCCAAATTTTTAATGAAGAAAATCCGCCAATAGAACTGAGTGTGCTTGAAACTGCTTGCCTCAACAAACCGATGATAAAAAATAAAACTACATTGAAAAAAGGGAGGCGAATTTATGAAAAAAAATAGAACTAACTAAAAAGTAAGTACGAATTCAGCTTACTTTGCGATTGGAGGGTATTTACAAAAATTCGATAGTTTCACTTTGGGTTACCCACATATTTCAATATAACAAAATCGAGCACACAAAATGCAGTATTCATAATTCAGTATTGCAAAATCCAGAATGAAATCAAGCCAATAATTCAAAATTCAGTATTTATTATCTAAAATTACAAAATCCAGTATTACAAAATCCTTTTTTTTTTATAAATCCAGTATTTTAATCAAATCATGCGCATGATTTGATTAAAATACTGGATTTATAAAAAAAAAAAAAGTCCATTTTCCGCATATGCTAGTTTAAAAAAAAGAGTTAGGTAATTATAAGAAAAGCAATTTAATATTGGGGAAATGAAGGACATACTTAATTATTTTATTTTGATTTCAAATTTGAAAATGATAAAACTTCAACAAAAATAATTATAAGTATTTAATAATGATTCTGTTAGAAATAATTTTTAAACAATAATTCAATTAAATAATTTCAACATTAACTAGTTAAATATAAAATTAAAATAAAATATTCTGGGCAATGCGCTTTAAATATTCTAGTTTGTCGGTTGAACATCGTTTCTTAATAACTCTTTTAAGCCTTTTATGTCGTTCGATATTTGATTTTGATTTTGGTGGAAGCCAACCGGATTTTAATTTTTCAATGTTAGTTTTTATAATAAGAGCTTCTTTTGATAAGTCTTTAATTAATTGATATACACCTGGATTTTTTTTCCCAACAACAACTTTAAGGCGACGAAACGATGCCAAGCCTCAACGCTATTTTGAGTTCTCGGAAAATGCGTTTTCGGAGACGCTGCTATGGACCAAAATTCTGGATTATATCTTGATTTAGAAGTATTATTACTCCCAGAAATATAATTGGAACGGAACCATTTACTAATTTTTTTAAGATCTTTGTCTACAATACTGTTATTCAATTCCGAATAATAGAAAGAGACTTCTTCTGCTGGAACAAAGGCTAGGCTTTTTATCATTCGGACTTGTATACTAAATACTTCGTTGTTGCCGTATTTAGTAGCAAGTCCCTCTTTTTGAATTTTACGCCAAATAATTTGACTGAAATGGAAGACACATCCCTTAAATTCAACGTCTGGAAATTATATTTTAGCTGCTGCAGCAATTCCCAGTTCAAAATCTGTTATAATCCTTTCTGGATTGAGATTTATATTCCAGTCGCAGGCTAAGCGACAAAGATCATAAAAGAATTCTGAATAGCCTTCTTTACTTTTTGTGCTCATTAAACCAAACACTAATGGCATTACTTGACCATTAACATAGCCGTGGATGCTGAAAACCTCCCGCATCATTGACGGAGCAACGTAAAACGTTCCATCCATTAGCCAACATTTACATTCTGACAAAATTTTAAATGTATATTTTGTTCCCAAAATTATTATTTTATTGTCATTAAAATCCTTCTCCGATAGTACAAAAAGCTCTCCTTCAAGATATTTTAAAGTTTCCGGAATGTTGATATCAGCTAAAGTTTCCGGTTCTTTAACGGCAGATGATCTGTTTCTATTAATTTTAATATTCTGTGCTCTTTTACTTGGTAAGTAAGAACGATATTCTTCACGACAATCAACAATTGATTCACGAATAATTTGTGAAGGACGCAAATCACTGGATTTTGCCATTCTTTTCACATTTTCATTACTTTCTGCAACGTGCTTTTTAAAAGCTTGGGGTTCGTGACAATGCTCCGAAGGAGCTTTTCGTATTTGATGTTTATCATTTATTTTAATAGTGATAACACGGCTTTTACAAGAATGGGATTTCCGCTTTGCACATCCCCATCTAACTGTATTTTTTGAACTTGAATCAAAATGATAGTCATACCCATCCATATATAATTTAGGTTTCCCCTTGTTGGATGGTATAACCGAAATATTCATTTTAATAAATTTAATAATAGCACTGTTTTAATAAAATTCACTTGTTTATTTTTAAATAATCGAAATGTTCTGAATGTTCTGGACACACACATGATAATGCGCATTTGTCCGTAAACCGTAACTAAATTATCTATTCGCAGTTTCTCTTTCTCTCTGAAGCATTTTATAAAAATTCTCGAAATAACGGTAAATATTTATTTAATATTATCGTAATAGGTACAACAGAAAATGAACAAAGTATATAATCAATTGCAATTGGCTTTATTCAAAATTTTGTTGATACCGTATGAAATATATTTTTTTGCACGATCAGACTAATTTTTGACGTTTACCGATAGGGTCTCCAGGGCAGTAGGTTTTGTCTACAATTACTGGGCGGTAAGTGAAATACTTACCACCTCATAGGCGGTAAGTAAATAAAGAATGAATGTATAATTTTATAGTTTTCAATAGTTGAGAGTTGTTTTTTTTGTACATTATTTTTAAAGTAAGCTTTGTTCGTTGTTATGTTGTCATGGACGTACGAAAGCAATAATTATTTATTTATCAAGAGATTTTTTCTGTCAGTTCTTTGTAAAATAAAGCAAAATAATAGTATTTTATTGTGAAAAATGGATGTTTTTTTTTATCGTGAAAAAAACGTAATAAGCATTGCGGTCAGTAAGTGCCCTACCGGTATCAGATGTATTGGAGATCTCGACTTCGTCTCGATCTCCAAAATCATCCTCAACCGGTAGAAAGCACTTACTGACCTTGATACTTAAATAACTATTTAATAAAGACTATGGATTTTGTTTTGTGTGAATTTTGTAATTCTGGATTTTGTGACTTTGAGTTTTAAATTACTGAATTATATGGCACTTGTTTTTGTATTACTGGAAATTAAAAAAATACTGGATTTTGGTCAATATGGAATTTAAAAATTTGTATTAAGAGTAGTTCCCCTTTGGGTTGGGTACGAAATCTCGCATTACAAAATCTCTTTTAAAAAATGTCTATTACAAAATTTCTTAAATACAAAATCTTCTACTTACAAAATCTCCTAATTACAAAATCTCGCATAAAATTTTCCCCGTAAATATATGAAATCGCGTGATTTCATATATTTACGGGGAAAATTGTTTGCGAGATTTTGTAATTAGGAGAAAAATGATTGTGTGTGTTTGATTGTGTGTATGTGTGCGTGTGTGTATGTGTGTGTTCGTGTGGTGACTCCTAGCGTAGAAAATATTTTGAATTTAGTGGGTCTACAATATAATATTAAAAGAAGCACTGTAAATTGCCTTTTCATCCATATCTGTAAAGTTTACGAAGCCATCAGTAATTAGTAATCTTATAAAACCTCGTTAAAAAATAAATAAAAATAAAAATATGTAAAAGCAAAAATATAAAACAAAAATTCAATATATTTCATCTTTTTAGGAAAAATTTTACAAATGTATGTTTCAATTCAATATAAGGTTATAAGCAATTCGCTTCAAAAACTCAATTTTTCCAGGTTTATGTCGTTTTTTTATTAATCTTTTTATTTTTTTATGTTTTTCAATTATTTTTCTTTTCCTTGGAAATTTGTGACCGTTCTTAACCTTCTCAATATTCGATTTTGCCACAATCAGCTCTTTAGCTAAATCTTTTATTAGTTTATACATCCCAGCATGCCGTTTCCCTACAACTAATTTTAGGCGACGATGCCATGCCTCGACACTATTCTGTGTCCTAATTCGGGCATATACTTGGGTTGCACGTTAAATTGTCCAATATAATTTTTTTAAAACCATATCCCAATTTTTTTTGGGTCTTCATCATCAAAGTTTTTCTCTATCTCCGAGTAATAAGAAGTTACTTCTTCAGGGGGCACCATAGCTAAACTTTTTATCATTTTTATTTGAATCGCAAAGGATTCGGAAGTTCCATATTTAACGGCTAATTTTTCTTTTTGGACCCTTCTCCATATGATCTGGCCAAAATGAAAAAGACAGGCTTTGAAGGAAGTCTCGGGAAAAAAAATTTTCGCAGAAGAATAAATGGCTTTCTCGAAATCACAAATAATTCTGTTCGGTTTTAAAATTACTTCGTACTCCAAAGCAATTTTACAAATATTAAAAAATATTTGGTCGTACACTTTCCTTGATTTTCTGCTCATTAGGCAAAATATTAAGGGAACTATTTCTCCTTCAATACTCGCGTGAATAGAAAATAGTTGTCGCATTATGGATGGAACTACATCAAATGTCCCATCCATAAGCCAACAACTAGATTCTCCAAGGAGTTTTAACGAAGACTTAGTTCCCAAAATTATAATTTTCTCCTCATCAAAATATTCCTCGCAAAGAACAAATAACTCCCCTTCGAGATATTTAATGTCTTCAGGAATATTAATATTTCGAAGATCATCTGGTTCATTTATCTTGCCGGCACGTGCGCGATGAATCTTTATTTTTTGTGCCTCTTTAGTAGGTAAATTAGCACGTGAAATGTCAGGTGTTTGCACAATTGAGTTTCTGATCAAAATTGATGGTGGTAGATCTGTGTTTTGTGCATTTGTTTTAATATCAAAGTTTACTTCAGATATACATTTTTCCTCCGTTATGGGGGCATGTGAATGTTCGGATGATGATTTAATAATTTTATGGTGATTATCCACTAGTTTCGTTACAATCCGTCGTTTACACGAATTATTCTTTTTTGTGCAGCACACCCAATTATAAGTTGTTTTGGTTCTCAAAGACAAATAGTATCCAAATCCATCCACGAACAATTTTGGATTTCCTTTGTTGGAAGTTACGATAGATATATTCGCTATAAATGTAAAATTATTAAAAACATCATTACAAAAATCTCATTTGGTACCTTAGTTAAATTACCTACGTATGTATGTATATATACCAGAACGATTTAAAAATTATTTAAAACCGAAAATTATAATCTTTTGCTGATACACAATGCATATTTCGTTACTGATTGAATTTTGTTTTTTCATACCATATACTAAAAGTGGATGTCATATTTCAATGTTAACGTGATAGAAATTATTTCGAAAAATTAACTATTACAACAGAGGAAAAAATACTGTGTATGTGCGTGTGTGTATGTAATTATGTATTCACATATGTCGCTACCATCCGAAAACAACCCAATTATTCAAAAGGAGGTTTTAGGAGATTCTGTAATTAGGAGATTTTGTATTTAGAAATATTAATAAAAAATAGGGGATTTTGTAGCTGATATTATGAAATGAGGGATTACGTACCGATCCCTTTCACTTTATATTGGTTGGCTGAATGCAATGGCAATTTTATGTAAACACAAGTAATTTACTAGTTGATGTTAAGTGCTTCTTCCGTATTTTAATTTGAACTGACCTAGGCCTTTTTTACGATTCTAAAAATGTATTTGCTATAATTTTGTTAATTGTATTTATTGAATTCAATCATTAAACAAACTCATTTTCTAGACCAATTCATAATGTATAATAAAAATAATAAACAAGTGAATAAAGCAGTATGTAATTATAAATCACTGGATACTTCATCCTTGACTAAGGCAGGATGAACATTTGGCATATCAATTACTGGCAAATTTTTATAAAATGCATGAAAATTTAAATCTATTAATGGAAGCAAGTGGCATTGGATTGGCATTTTTCAGTTCAGATAATTTGAAGATAATTACCTCTCTACGACGAAAATCTAACTTTTTGAACAGTTCGCCTTCGTTTAGAGTGGCTTTATATTCAAGAGATCCAAAGTGTTCTTTGGAATACCTTAACCATTAAACCTCCTGCCAAATGAATTTTTCTTCATCTTGATTGACTTTTTTCAACATAAACCGTTCCTTAAAGGAGAGTTCGCGATACCGGATATATACCCTGACTATTTACATCCGACCTCTAAACCAATGAAATCATTCAAAATGACAAAAAAATGGTCTATTTCCCCTTATGGAAAATGAAATATTTTTATCTTTGAGCAAAATATCCGACTGGCGTACCAACTAAATAAAGAAAAAAACAAAAATAATAAGCAATAATTTTGCCCAACAAGTTGTTTTGCTTTCTAACATTTTCTTTTTATGCTGTGTTTTTCTGTATTTTCTAAAAATGTAATTAAACTCTAATATTATTTTATTATACATATATATAAATATATAATATATATCAATATATAGCTAGTGAGTATAATAATTACATACAATTTTGGTTACACATATTGTACATAATAAATTATCTTGTGTACCGAAAAAAAAAATTGAATAATTTTTGTTGTAGAAATGTTTTTTATTGAAATTATATTTATTTTGTGATTTTAGATAATGAATATGGAAAAAGATTTGCAACTGATTGAAGAAGTTGGCAAAGTGGGACGAGAGTTCATCTATGATAAGAGCAGTAACAATTATAAAAATGGATGTTTGCGACAGGTGGTTTGGAACGAGAAGATTGGGCTTGATGGAAAGCAGTGCCAGAAGCGGTGGAAGGAATTAAGGGCAAAATATGTGAAGCTAATGAAACCCCCTAAAAGTGGTAGTGCTGGTCAATCTAATGCTAAGCATATGGGGCTGATAAGATCATTGATTTGTTGATTTTTATTTATAACCTTTATTTATAACCGTTCCAGAGTACTATTTCGACCATGATAGTTTTTGAAGTTCTATATATATATATATATATATATATATTATATATATATGTAGATATCGGGCCGGTTATTTTATAATTGAGATAATTTCAATATTTATTTTATAATTGATATACCAAAATTAAATCATAATCGAAAGCTAAAATAATCCAATTTTTTTTTAGAACTACCCGAAAGCAGTTTTGTGTCTGGCAAATCTGGTTACCAAAACTTATTAGACGAACCGGACGAAGAAATAGTCGAAGTAAATGATTTATCGGAAGTGATTTCCTCATTTGAGGTAACACCGACTATACCAGGTAACGTCAACAATATCGATGCAGTCGACATCAGCAAAAACCGTAAAAACACAACGACGGTACCGACAACATCGACTAGGACAAGCGACCCACCACGAAAAAAAACCCGGATAGAGGACAACAATCCATTCGAGCCCATGCTCTCATTGGTGATGGAGACGATGAGTAAGCACCAGAAGCTTATAGCAGAACAATCTGGTTCTGCTTGCCTTTTCAAAACGTTTGCGCAAAAAATGTCCCATGCCTTCAATAAATGGCCACTTATCAAGCAAACACAATTTATTAATTTGATATCCGTTCAATTCGAGCGACAAAACCATGAATTAAAAGATTGATGACTTTGATTTTTATACAACATATTTTATTTAGTTTCATTAAACATATTTGGAATTAAAAAACAATGAGTTTTAATGAAAATTTGTGTATTGCCAGGGAAATATATCAACTTCGTTGAAATATGAATTAAATAAATCTCTAATTTCAACTGCATTCCTACTGGCATTATTTTGTTCCCAGCCGCTGAACTTGTTGAATTCCACTGTTTTCTTCGTTGCGCCATCTTCCTGGTCGATGTGTTTCACCAATATAGCTATCGACCAAATCCACACTCTTGTCCCTTAGCCAATTGTGTAGGACTACGGTAGCTTTTATTATTGCTGGCACTGTGGTTTTGCTAGCTAAAATGGGACCTACTAGCGAGTATCCCAAACGCATTGTCAACGACTCGACGGGCTCGTGACAGCCTGTAGTTATACGCTTGTTTATCTGGTGAAAGTACACCAGTTTTTCTACCAGGATATGGGCGCATCAGGTTATAGGCAGCAATGGAAACGCTTCATCCCCAATAAAAACGAATGGGTATTTCGTCTCCTCATCCGCCCGCATACTTTGTGGAGGTGGCAAGTGGAGTTCAGCACACTCGCTAATTATATCCCTTCCAAAATTGCTTCGTTTGAATATGCTGCTGTCTCCAACATGCTCTGGTGCCCCAATATACACGATTACAAATTTATAATTAGCGTCACATATGGAAAAAAGACCACACTATGACTATGCTTAAAGTTTCGGTAGATGGATCCCGCATTGCCAAATGCCTAAAAAGATAAAAATTCCGTAATGTAAACTAACACTATATATGAAATAAATAAATTACGAAATTCTCACTTGTATTAGAACGTGTTTCCCGTCCATTGCTCCTAAACACTGGGGAAAATTCCACTGTTGTTCAAATCCCTCGCTGATTTCTCTCCACATTGATTCGGTGGGCACGGGGAAAACTGTTCCCTTTAGCACTTCTCACAGTTGCTCGCATGTATCTTGTATTATTAGGGAAGCTCTGCTTTTACCCAAACGACATCCATACCGTCCAATTGAGATCATACTATCTCCACTGGTGAGGTAACTAAAAGAAATAATCAAAATAAAAATACATTGAAAATATTAAATAATGTTTACAAAACTTACCGAAGGGTCAACGATTAACGTTGACCTGCAGAAATTAACCTTTCCCCTACATTCATTTTTGTTTTTAATGGTCCAACATTGAACAATAATTGGTCGAATGCTGCAGGTGTCATTCGATGGAAGTTTGCAAAGTTTTCATTATCGGACAACCTCATTTCCGTGACTAGGTTGGCAAAATACCCTTGTTGTTGCCTGTTGCGGTTAACAGGATTAACCAAAAATCTTCGGCTATTATGACGGCGACGTTCGATACGGCGGCTTTCATACGCGAAGTACAAACTAGCTGCCGCATCTAACATTAACAAATCCCCGTTTAAAATATATACGATATTTTGTTTTGATAAAGACATTTTTATAAAGTCGGTTAATAAAAAACTACCGGAACAAATAATAATAATAATAACAGTGTTAAAGGCCATTACTGGCCCCTTACTGAATCAACAATCTGGCTCCAACGGTTTCGATCCTGAGCTTGGTCTTCTTACTGTCTTAGACAATCTGAAGAGGCCAAGTCGTTCTCTACATCGTGGAGCCATCGTCGCCTGCAACGACCTCTGCGCCTACCATATGGTGGCTCTCCTTTCAGAGATCGCTGCACAATTCGTTCCGGATCAGCACGCAGCACGTGACCGAGCCAGCGTACTCGCTGAGATCTAACTTCATGTACAATATCGGGGATCTTCATCAGATCTCTGATCTCGAAATTGTACAGAGCTCGGTATGTACCATCTATTTCGCGTTTAGGGCCGTAAATCACACGCATGATTCTTCTCTCAAATGTAAGGAGCCATCTCTCGTACTCATCCGTCAGCGCCCAACTTTCACATCCAAACATAACAACGGGCCTGATCAACGCTTTGTAAAGCTTCATCCTCACGGCACTTGATAAGTGTTTAGATTTTAGCAGTGGCCTTAGAGGATATAAAGAACGACTGCCAGCTGCCAGCCGCACTTTAATATCCTCACCCACACTGTTATCGTGAGTGATAAGAGAGCCCAAATATTTGAACCTCCTCACTCCCTCAAACGTGTGGTGGCCACTACTAAAATCAGGTGTGCCATTGTCTCTAAAACCGGAACAAAAACGAACCAAAAAAAAATGCTAATAAAAATGCCACGTCAGAAATTGATTTATATAAATTACACGAAAAAAACGAATTGATAAGAAAATGTATTTAATAAAAAAAACGCAAGAAATTAGAACAAGAAAAAAAAAGTTTGACAAATAAACCAATAACAAAAATTAGACCAATTTTTGAGCAAAACTCTTGAGTTTCTAACTTCATACCACGAGCATAAATAGCTAAGGTATAAATATCCGGCCTCTCGAACTCACCTAAACAGAGGAACAAAAATAAAAAAAAAATATTGTTTTTTAAAGAATGGAACTTATGGTTAATTGTCGTAACACACTTTTGTAGTTCAAAACCATAGACTTTTAAAGTTGGATCGAAAACTGATAATTTTTTGTCGTTCTCTTTACGTTTAAAAGCTAAATCAGCTTCGATGCCATGGGTCGATTGTTCCTATTTTAAGATTTCGATCATGCTATCGATACGTTATTATATCGATTTTAGCTTTATGGACTGATCATTGATTGCACGTGTCGGTCTTCGGTGCTTTAAATTTAATGTTCATTTCCATAAAAGAGAAATTGTGAAATCTTCAGTTGAGTTTGAATAATATTAGTTAAAAAAATTACTAATTAAACTTTACCTTTAAATATATTTGAATATTTTGAAAGACTAATAGGATCAGCCTGTTTCACATAATATAATTGATATATTTTTCCCAATCTCTACGAGGTATCTCTACGAGTATAATCGCTCTCGTAAGCCGGAAATCTCTCAATATGAACTTTAACTGCATTTATTTTATCATTGGAAACTTTATTTGATGGCGTCGCAATACCACGAGGATCCGTAAATGTCAAATTAGACAAATTTAATTTTTTTTTAACGACACTTTTCAAAAAACTATCAGTTTCACCAAAGCAACATCGAAAACATCTCTGGTATATATGAATCAATTATGCATCAATTTCTTAATAAACTGGTGTGGTAACGGTTTCTTGGCGCTGTTGAACTTTTATTCATCTTTTGGGTCTTCTTGTCTTCCATTCTAAGCTATCCATATATAAATAATATTCCTTGAGTATAAAAGTCTAGTACTCATCGAAAATACCGTTTTTTGTTCAAATGAAATTTTCGATTTTTCCGGTGGCGTACATTTTCTTTCGGAAAATTTTGCCCGATTTTGACTCATAGGGTTTGACGTGAATCCGTTTATTTTGTTTAACTTTTCTTAAATATTTTTGTTTCGGCGTAGCTTGAATATCGTTTTGTAAATTGTTTTCAATTCCAGCAGCTATTAGCGCAATTTCCGAATCACTCGTTAAAACATTTGATTCATTTTGAACGTAATTTGGATCAAAATCAGAACCGTCAAACTCTTCGTTATATTATTGTGGTCGAAAACGAATTCAACAAATCATTTACATCAGAATCTGATTTGCATTTGTTCTACACATTTGTTAGTAAAATCCACGCACCGCCCTCGGTAGCACAGTAAGTAGCGTCCTTGCTTTGTTATTCGAGGGTCTCGGGTTCGATTCCCGGTGGTGATCAAAAATCACGGTTGGGTGTTTATAATGTGTAAGTATATGTGTTTGTCCGGGTATTGCACCGTGGGCTCAGGTGGCATTGAGTGCTGGAATAATCCGCCCAACTTTAATTTTTTTTTTTAAAATTCACGTGAACAGATTTACTTCCATTTAGTTGTATTTGCCGTTTTACCATCCAGCATTTAACTTTGTTTATAATTGATTGCACCATAAGTATTGAATTATCAATATTTTTCCTTCTGGCATGATAACGGTGTCAGCAAATGTAGCAAGCATATATTCTTCTTCCATTGGTTGTGGTATATCATAGGTGTACAATAAGAACAGTTAGAGGCCCAAAGACACTCCCCTGAGGAACTCCAGTCTTTACTCATAAATCAGCATATTCTTGTTCTTGTTCTATTCTAAAATATCTCTCAGTTAAAAATGATTCGAATATATCACTGTATGGTAAGTAAAGACCCCCGCTTATAATTTAGACCTTCATGCCACACTTTATCTAAAGCCTGTGCAACATCAAGGAACACTGTAGAGCAGACATGCTTTGTTTCAAGTGCTTTTTCAATGACATTAGTGAGCCTATGTACTTGGTCAATTATCGAATACTCACTTGTCAATCCAAATTGGTAGTTTGGTATACACCTTTTACTTTTTCAATTATTGGTAAGAGTCTTTTTGCAGCAGTATCTTTTCAAATACTTTAGATATTACGGGCAATAGTGAAATTGGTCTGTATGACTTTGCTTCCTGTGTAGGTTTTCCTGGATTAAGAATCATAATGATTTCAGCCACCTTCCATAATCTTGGCACCTATTTATGTTTAAACGCTGCATTTATTAATTTGATAAACTTAATAATTGCTCTTGCTATCAAATCAAAACCTGGTGCTTTCCTACTTTTCAGCTTATTGGTTATTACATCCATTACTTCAAAGCATGATGCACAAGCATGATGCACTCTTCTACCCGTTGACAATCTAGCAAACCTACCAGCTTTTTATTTACCTCGTCTAGCCCAGTTTCCATCTAACATTTTAATTAGAGCCTGTTGGATTACAGGTCTCTTTAAGCTTTTTGTTGCCTTCCATAAGGAATGTACAGTTGTGCTTTTGTTTGACGATCTTGTGAATTTCTGTATTTCTCTTGATAATTGTTTAGTTGAAATATTTACTACTGTTTTATCTTTTCAGTATCCAGTTCTTCATTGTTCTCCAGTGGACTCATCAGTTTTATTTTGCTATTGTATTTAAACAAATCTGGAAATAGTTCCAAATCCTTGAACTTATTATTTAGGGTTTATAGTTTCGATCCCCAGTAAGTGTTCTTAGCGTTAAAATCACCTCATGCAATTAACATATTTCCCATATGATTAAAAAATTATGTGTATGAGTGTCTTGGCGAACAATACAACTCTGTAACGGTAACAGCATAGTTTATAGTTTCAATAGCAACTATCGTAGATTGTATTCCATCTGTGGAATATTTTTCCATTTCGAAATGTTTGATATTTTCTCTCACGATGACTGCACTTCCGCCTTTGGCTGGGTTAGTGGGATGTATAGTGTGGTAAACCTTGTAATCTAAATTTAATAAAGGATTCTTTGGTAAAATGGGTTTCTGATATAAGACAGATATCTGCAGATATTTAATGTATCTAGAACCATCAGTAGCTTCCGTTGATATTGCTGTAGCCCATTGGCATTTCTTACTGCCTGTCTTACTTGTACCTATGTAAGTTTACCATATACAGGTGGACCAATGCAGGCTCAGTATTTTTATTTGTTTGGGTACATATTTATTTGGTAGTTATTTCTATATTTTGTGTTTTTGCCTTTCATATTTTAATTTTTAATTTTCTGCAATTCAACAGGTATCGCACACCCTCATAATTAGGTGGGTGATCTTCCCCGCAGTGCACGAATTTTTGACGGTGTTTCTTTGAGTTTATTGCAATCTTTTGTAGTGTGCTTCCCAAGACATTTAACGCAACGAGGTTCTTTGCTGTAATATGCTTGGGTGTACCCATAAGTATGACACCTTTTATATTGTGGTATGAGTTTGACCTTCTCATTGGTTGTACGTCAATTTTACAGCCTAATATATTTTGTATTTTGTATATTCTTTCAATATTTTCTTTGGAACTGAACGTTAACATAAACATGTTAAATTTGCTAAACACCTTTCTGAAAATCGTTACACGTGTACTATATACCCCAATGGTTCTCTTTTCAAACAGAATATATTGCTATTCACCTATAGCTCTATTATGATGATTTTGAATGTACTAACCCCTTGGGAAGTCGTAAAACCACTCATAAAATTGGGTCTATATACTTCACCGTTCCTAATCTACCCAAGGAATCGTTATCGCAGTTAGAAAATATTCATTTGAAAGCTTTATTTAATGTGAACGACACTTATGGAACCAAAAGCCCAATTTATGGGTTCATCATACAATCAAATTATGAGACCAATTGAGAACGATGTATTAGTTTTAGAGAGGAGTGGAATTATAACTGATTCGGGAATAATGTTCGGTACCCAACTGATCTACATGAATAGAACTACCTCGGTAGTTCTATTAATGTAGATCGGTTGTCCTCTATACCTTGGTTCAAACTTGTACAGTTTGCTAGGGCTGCAGTGCGTTTGTGCGAATTAGGATAGAATCTTGGGTTTGCACCATGTGCCATTCCGGCATTGAGTGCGGAATCCGTAAGGGTTCCAACCAATTAAAAAAAAAAAAAAAAAAAAAAACAATACATGATGGTAACATTTCGAAGTGGGGAATTTGGACCAAGCGATATTGATAGATGGGCACTTAATACAATAAACATCTGGAATAACAAAAAATTTGGAACTTATGAAACGATTACGATATAAATTGTCTAAAGATACTTAACAAGCATTGGTAGCACTACACGTTGATTATTGTTCATCTATTTTGTTTATTATTAATTAGGGACAGACCAGCAAAATTCAGAAAACTCAAAACAAATTTCTACGAATAATTCTTAAGGGAATGTATAGGAATGCGTCACTGTTACAGGAATTAGATTGGCTTTCGGTGCATCAGCTACTACACTTTAATACACTAAAACTGTTGTATAAAATTTCTAAAGGAGAGACACCTAAATATCTACACTAGAAATTGGTCGAGCAACAGAGACATACCTACATATGTACTTATAACATGAGAAATGTGCATTATCGATTATATTGTAAAATTATTGTTTGTATCCAATTATCATAGCATCGGTGCTCGTTTGAGTTGACATTTCATTTCAGACTGTCGAACATATTTCTAACGAAATTTGTTGTTATTGTACCGGAATATATAAAGATGCTGACAGATGAACAAATGTGTCATTTACACTAAAACACAAACAGAATGGCAAATGGCAGTGTACAAGTTTTATATCAACATGTCTGTCAAACATGTATTTCAACAAAATATTTATAATTTATCAATAAAGTAGTGATGGGAAAAGGCGGAAATATTGCGGCGACCATACTTCTCAAAACTTCTTCCTCATTTATTGAATAATATCATTGCATCATTGTAATGGCAAAAATTTAACAATAATTTTCGACGTTGTCATTTAGCGCGATGCTATACAAAAGAAAAACACAATTACATTTTCGTCATAGGGTTTACCTGTTCCATAGTATAGTAATTGGTTCGGAAGCGGAGAGAACATGTTTTTTTCTCTGTCGCCGTTTTGTTCTTTTTTTTCTTATCATAAACCAAAATGATGTTATTTACAGTTCAATACATCTTTTATTACGTGTCTATTATGTATTCGATCCCATTCATCGTTCTCTCCGTATCGTGAATAAAAAATATGATAAAATAAAAGAAAATTGAAAATTCTAACCAGGTTTTACTTATTAAAGGTGATATAATTTTCTTCTCCATATTATTTCATGATTTACTTTGTTGTTGTATTTTCAATTGACAAAAAAAAAAAAACACGACGAAGAAGAAAAATCAAATTATTTTTTCATCATTTCACAACGTTTCTTCGTTCCCCGGGTTTTTCATTTAAATTGAATTTAAAAATATTGAAAAGGCATCAAAAAGCGAGAGACTGAGATATAGAGAACAACAGTACAAAACTGACTCGACTGACATTGGAAAAATTGAATTTTTCTTTTGTATATAGAGAAACATATTTTTATGTTGTTGTTTGTTGTTGGTAATTGTGTCGTACTCGTTGCGAAGGATAAAATACAATTTCTAACAAATAAACATTTCAAAATGTTTAAATGGAATGGATGGTTCTGTGGAATTGTTTTCCATCGTCTTTCTGTTGCTTTTGTACTGGGGCAATAGTTGTTGTTGTTGTTCGCTTATTATCTCAAAATCTTATCATGTTCATATGCTTTTCCTTATTCTTGTTGACGAAATAATTTTTTATTGAAAAATAACGATATTGTATATTACATTTGAATTACGTGTACTATATTATACTTCATTGATGGAGCAACACAAAACGATACAATGAATATAGATTTTTTCTGAGATGTTGACGTTAGAAATCTTTTAAAAAACTGTAACTTATATTTTTTTGGCAAAGTATTTCATTATATTTTGTTTGATTTGACATCTGGGGATATTGAGATTGAATTGTTAACGACCCAGTTTACCGCACATGAAAATACGAATGCGGTTTTCAGAATGGAAGTAGGTCATCAAACCAACTGCAAGGAAATTCAATAAAAATAGGCAGGCGTTTTTATATAACCAGAGGTATGAGTATTGCTGACGGTGGTGGTGGATTCATGGAAGAATCGAAATAAGTATACGCATTGGTGATAATGTAATTATTAATTTATAAATGGACCCTTATTTGCTTTCATTATATTCTGATAAAATAGAATAGTTCACAAAACACATACCGTTAAAATTAGCTGGTATCGATTATTTTGAATGTTCAAATATTAAAACTATTCGATACTAAATTTCAGTCGTCTTTGCCAAGCGTCTCACATAATAATATTGTCTCGCATCGGTACTAGACAATTTCGTGTATTTTACTATGTGAGTGATTGGCAAGGTCAACTTAAATTAGGTATCGAAATTTAATGTTTTTATAAAATTCCATTGAATTCGACCAGTTTAACGAATTATGACGAGTGAATATTAGCATCGTTATTTTTTTTTTACTATTTATTAGAAAATGAATTAGGAACCAGAAGTTCCAGTATAATTTTAATTTAACGTTACATAACAAAAAAAAATTATTCATTGAAATAGTCCTTTTTGAAGATCGTCAGAAAATGGCACTTATTCATATTAAAATCACAAAATTTACTCCATTATATGACTTAGATATCAGATTCAAAGGCTCGTTGTCTCCAGAATTAGTCCTATGAAACTCAGCTTTCAAAAGAAAGCGAGATCTTAAAATCTCAAAAAAATTCGGAGATAAAAATGGCACCAGCATACTGACGGCAGCATACTGAGAATGTAGATCCCTATCGTTCTCTCTCCGTGCCTTACGATAATCAAATTAATATGTTTTGCATAATGGAGAGACCACAATCGTCATCTTTCACGTTCAGTAAGGTAAGAATCAATTCATTTTATCAAATTATGAGCAATGCCAAAAGATTTTCATTTTTCCAATACAATAACGTGGTTGATTGAGTCAAACGCCTTGCTAAAGTCAGTATAAATGACGTTAAGTTGAGCCTTAACCTCAATCACATCCAAAAATTTCATTAAATTCGACGCGACCTACAATGGAAAAACCCAGGTTGTTGTTCATCAGCTATATATAAATTCAGTCCGAAACAAATGTGGTCAAAAAGCATTGATTCGAATAATTTAGGGATCGGTGACAGTATAGAAAAATTCCCGACGAAAGTGATCCATTGAATAAAATTGACAAAGGAAATGCCAACTTATAACCAAGTTTTTTTAAGAAGCTTGAAGTAATTCCATCTGGACCACAGCCATCTTTGAACTGACGGAGTATTTTAATAATATTATTTCGAGTAATACAAGATATACTCCGGGTGGTATTTGAGGAGATCGATTCCAAAACTCGCCAAATCCATTTTTACAAAAAACTAAGTTTTGATTTCCTTTTTATTAGTACATACTTTTCTATCATTTAAGGTAATCCAAACGTTCCCAAACTTGCCAAATTCATAGTAAAAATAATTTGAAAATTAGGCGTTGTTCCAAAACTTGTCTCATCTAAAGCATCGTTCAAACCAAAACTCGTCTTATCCAAGCGCAAATCGAAGGAATAATTTTTGATCATGTGATCTGCGTTACTATTTTTAAATTATCATAATTTTACAGTTAGATTTCAATCAGTTTTGTGTTTTATTTACAAAGAATAATTCTATATTTTAAAGTATTTTAATAATAATTAATTAACAACAGCGTACTTAAAGTTTTGTGTGAATATAATATAATATAAAACAAGATTAATGCAATGAGTGAATCTTATGTAGTACCTTGTTTACCAAGAAAATGTCGTAAACGCGTAAAAAATTCAGAGAATTGGAAGAAAACCATTGAAAAAAATGGGTGATATTCGTAATTTCCATTCTGTGTATTATTCTACAAACAATAAAATCGAGCCATATAAACCTAAACGATCAAAACTTCAAATGGAAGGAGCTTCAAGAAATGAGGTTTGCATAAAATATTTTGCTAAAATCAACGGCACGGAAAAATTTCAAATGGAAGTAAGTCAAAAACATTTCTGCGTATATTAAATATTTTGAAGGATAGGGTGCAAAGGACCCAAAGAAAAGCGTGGTGGAGCTAAACAGCAAACGAAATATTCGCAAAATCGTCTGTAAAACTCTTTATAGAGAAATTAAATTGTTTAGAGTCTCATTATTGCCGTGGTTAAAGCACTTGTCAATATTTACCTTGCCATTTAACAATAAATACGTAGAATAACTAGAATTTTAAAAGTAAAAAAACATTCTTTCGCAATATTTTTTGTCAACAATACAACGTTGACTTTGGAGAAACACCATCAGACACCTGCTTTCGCTGCAGTGAGTTATTTGAAAGAATCAAACGAGAAAAAAATCATTAGGAAAAGGTATCATTGCAGATTCAAAAGAGAGTACATAATTTATAAGCTACAGCTTTCTTCAAAAAACTTAAAGAAGAGTCTTCTGAAATGATTACATTTTCGTATAATTGCCAAAAAAATTGGTAAATCCAAAAATTCAGGATCAGATTAACGCAATAACAGTTCGTGGAGGAGTGAATTATAATGTTGATATGGGATTGAATAAATCGATTTTCAAACGAGGGAAAGGTATCAATCGTAACACTGTTGTATCTACTATAACAAAAGGAGTTTCTATTAGTGAAGAAAAATGCATTCTTCTTATGCATTTTGGTGAAAATTGGAAGGGCTAGAATTGTACCAACACTTAATTAATTCTTGTGAGGAAAACATTGCTAATAATAACTTAGATGAAGATACTATAGACGTTGACGATTTCTGTGAAGCTGAATTCCATCAGCAGCTGTCTGCGAGCTATCGGACAATTTACAAATTTAATAACGAATTATTTTAATTTATTATTATTTTATTATTTTTATTTAGTTTTAATGAATTTTTGTGATGAAAGGAATATATTGAATTTAGTACAAAACCATAAACACATCTTTTATTGAAAAATATATTTTGTTGTAAAAAAATTTGTTTAGTCTCTGTTTATTCCAAGACTCGGCTAATCCAAACCTCGTCATGCCGGAAGTCGCCTAATTCAATTTGTCTTGCCAAAACTCACCTACTACAAAATTTATTTCTATTTTAAATGAAATTGATTCATAATATTCATAAATGTTCCCTTATCAACATTATCTCGTAAATAAGTATTTTGAAAGAAAGAACCAAATAAGTTGACTGTATCCACAGAATTATTGCAAGTAACATTAGTAAAAGACATTGTCGACAGAAGATTACATGTTTACTCCCTAGTTTGAATAAAGTTCTAAAACGATTTTGAATCTAATTTCAAATCGCTTTGAACCTTATTGATATAGTTCTTATTAGCTATTTTATACATGCAATCAAATTCATTAGATAAAAAATAAAAGATCAATTTAATAGAGGCATTGTTGTATTATTTCCAATTTCCGATATAATTTCTTCTTGCGATTACCTAAATTGATCAAACGTTTATTAAACTACGGATGGTTATTACGATTATTATTCTTGACTGAAATTGGAACGATCCTGTCGATACCATTTATCCCAATTTTCCCAATTTTTGAATTAATTTAATTATTAAGACAGACATAGCTAAAAACTAAATTTATTTATTTATTAATCAAAACAATAAGTTATTTGCATTCGCTCCAAATGTGTTTATAATAAAAATTCCTTCCAAATTCGTAATAATTTTCTTCATTAAAGTATATTTCTTCTCCTCCTTGAGCGAATCAACGTCTCTAGGATTTGCTCCAATGAGATTTATGAAACAAAAAGAGAATCGGCTGAAGTAATTAAAAAATAAATAAATAGCAATCTAACTTCGCTCTCGATTAACAGCTTATGGATTTTAAATTTTGTATGATTTGTTTGCTATCGATGGGTTCATATTTTGATAATCAATAGTGTGGGCACTATCCACTTTGTCCAATATGAATAGCCACACCTGAGCGGTTTGTAGCAGCTCGAATATTCGACTCACTGATATTCGATTCTGCCACAAACAAAACAATTAGTGAAATTCAAATATAATCCAACTTATTTGAATTAAGCGTTCACTAACCCCATCACATATCAATCTATCCAACCAACACTATCCAATAACCGAACCATTACTATAAAACATTTATAGTAAAACCATCGCCATCCAACCAACATCACCACGAACTAACAATGTTCGGTGATGCAATAAATATCCACTGCACCACATAAGTGCAATGTTGACCGTCGCCGGCGCATGTGTTCCTTCAACACAAAACGAAGACGAAGGCGACGTCATCACAACATAAACATTCCATTTTGATCTTTCAGTGAGTGTACAACAAAATGTGTCAAGCTTAATAAATGGTGGTGTAAACAAAATAAATAAAATTAATTAATAATAAAATTATAAACAAATTGAAATAATAAATTATATATTTTAATAAATAATTGAAATAATAAATAGTTAATAAATTAAATAAATAACAATTATCATAATAAATATATACAATTAAAAAACTCAAACATTATCATCGTGTTTTTATTTTGTAAGTGTTTTCTTGTTCGGACCGGACAAGATCAACAAGTGGTGACCTCGAACGGCGGTTTTTACCGCATATACAACAAATATATATAAAAAAACACGCAGCAACACAATCAACCAACTAACAGTGGAATCCTGCGCATTAAATAGTGTAAAAATTTTACGAAGCCTGGTACGTAGATCGTACCAGGTACATGGTATGTACAAGTGGAATAAAATAACTAGTTACTAACGCAATTTGTAATACATATATTTTTTTTATTCTCCACATCGCAACGAGCAACATATTTTTTTTTGGACAACAACGAAAACTAAACAAAAGAAGTTGCCGTTACCATTTTTTTTTACGGAATGAACAAAATATCACACCACGATTAATACAACACGTGGAATACAACAGTACATACAAGCGCCTACACAACGAGGGAATATATATAAAAAAAAAGGCAAACGAAACACGTGGCGAAGGGAACAATACCCCCACGCAGCGCGGGACACCGTGGGACGCCGATGGTGTAGCGACTTACCCACACCGCAACGAAACAGCAGCAGCAGCAGAAGAACCGGTAACAAGTTTTTTTTTTTTAAGTAAAATTTTTTTTTTTTCCTTGTATCAAAATTAAAAATTTTTTTTTGCAATATTTTTTTTTATACAATAATTTTTCATCATTTAATTTAACGTAGAATCATTTTTTTTCATTTTATAACGTAAAGTAAAATCATTTTTTTAATCAAACAATTAACGTAGAATTATTTTTTTATATAAAATTTTATATACATGTATGTTTTCACCACCATTTTGAGTACCCATCCAAAATTTTACACACACTGGTCGTTTTCTCGCTGCAACGGTGACACAAAAAAAAAAACTCGCTAAAAAAAATTCACCTCGCATGACTTAAATTTATTTTAATTTTTTTTTTAAATTTCAACGAGCCCCCCCAATCGCCTGGAAGGACACAAGAGGCCTCCTCTATTCGGGGGTATCTCGCATCGGGCGTTAAACCGAGGGAACATCCCGACCTTCACATCATTACACGGTAACCATTCCGCCTTAAAATAGCCGACAAGATGTATGATGTCATAAACATCACATCTCAAAGCGTCAGTCAAGCCAATAGTCCATACCGGCAATCAAGAGAACGCAGTGGAGACAGAACTCCCCGTTCAGCAACAGCACCAAACACACTCGAACAAAGACTGTCAAGAATCGAGTCCAGACTCGACGGGCTACTCAGAGGTCGAAGCCGTTCGCGTGGACGACGAGCTCCCTCACGCAATCGAACCCGCAGTCCCAGCAACAACATATACCAACATGGTAAATGCTGGTTCCACACAAAGTTTGGTAGAGCCGCCAGAAAATGCACGCCACCGTGCAATTTCACCACGTCGCAACCATCGACGTCCGCGGCCGCCGTAAAACTGGACATTGACCATCAAAAAAACTACTAGAGTCACGGGTAGAGAGCAACATGCCTCCCCTGACCACAAACACACCCTATACGTCACGTTTGTTTGTGTACGATAGACACAACAAACTCACCTACTTAGTCGACACTGGCGCTGACCTTTCGGTTATTCCAGCTATGAATTTCAAAATGAATTATACATTAGCTAATCGAAATTCAAATCTAGTCTTATCGGCTGCCAATGGTTCAATCATCCACACGTACGGCACAAAATTGCTTAACGTGGATATCGGACTCAAACGAACCTTCACGCACGCTTTTATACTAGCTGCAGTGAATCGTCCGATCATTGGCGCCGATTTTCTAAGCAAATTCGGACTTCTTGTCGATGTCAAACACAAACGGCTGATTGACCCAGCTACAAAGCTGTCAATAAACGCCACAATGGTTCGTGTTAACACACCAACACCGATCCATTTTAACATCGACAACGGCTACGGCACTCTGCTCAAAAAGTACCCACTACTTACAGCAGAGCCGAACTACAAAATGCCGGTCCGACACAACGTGGTACATCACATCGTCACGGAAGGCCATCTGCCCGTGTCGAGACCACGCAGACTAGATTCGGTGCGTCACAAAGCTGCACAAGCAGAATTTCAACACATGGTGGAATTAGGGATTTGTCGAACATCGACATCTTCCGTCTCTTGTCCACTTCACATGGTCAAGAAGAAAGATCAAGATTGGAGGCCATGTGGGGACTATCGGCGTTTAAACACGGTTACGATACCGGATCGCTACCCGATACCCCACATTCAAAACTTCACCATGCACTTGCATGGCTGCAAAGTTTTCTCCAAACTTGATCTCATCAGAGGTTATCACCACATTCCCGTGGCACCTGAAGACGTTTTCAAAACGGCAATCACCACACCATTTGGCCTCTTCGAATACACCCGAATGCCATTTGGATTACGCAATGCCGCACAAACGTTTCAGCGCTTCATGAACGAAGTCGTTCGAGATCTCGACTTCGTTTTCGTCTACATAGACGACATTCTTGTGGCATCACAAACTGAGGAGCAACACAAACACCATCTGGAAACACTTTTCCAACGACTTGTCGAGTTTGATGTACACATCAAGAGCTCAAAATGCGTCTTCGGCGCATCCACTCTTGATTTCCTCAGCCACAAGATTACCGCTAATGGCATCCTTCCGTCACAAGACCGAATCAATGCCATTAAAGAATTCCCAGCTCCAACATCAATCAAAAGTATTCAGCGATTCATCGGCATGGTCAACTACTACCACCGATTTATACCAAAGCTCGCTGAAATACTCAACCCAATTCACAGCCACCTGGCAGTACTACTACGTAAGCCCAAAACCGCCAAGAACTTCTCTTGGCCTGACGAATGTCAACACGCATTCACGTCACTCAAGGCTGAATTGGCACGCACAACACTCTTGTCACATCCACTGAGCGACTCAAAGCTCAGCATTACTACTGATGCATCAAACACTGCTGTCGGAGCAGTCATGCAACAGTACAACGACAAGTGTTGGGAGCCCCTGGGATTCTTCTCAAAGAAGCTCTCGGATGCCGAAAAGAAATACTCTGCATTCGATCGGGAATTACTCGCAATATATCTAGCAATCAAACACTTCAGATATTTTGTCGAGGGTCGGGACTTCACAATTTACACCGACCACAAACCTCTCACTCGAGCAATTCAGTCTAAAACTGAACGCAATCCAAGGCAAGCACGCCACTTGGATTACATTAGTCAATTTACCACGGACATCCAGCATGTTCAAGGTACCGAAAACGTTGTCGCGGATACACTTTCGCGCACAACATCAAACGAAACGGCCACAGTCGAGACTCACTTCGACTGCAACAAGATCGCACAAGCGCAAAAAGCAGACTTGGAACTTCAGAATTTACTTTCTGGTTCCGCTTGTCACGCCAGTTCATCACTGAAACTGGAGCTTTTCAAACTACCTGGCCTCGAAATACACTGCGAAACATCTACGGGTGCAAATCGCCCGTACATCGCAGAGCAACTACGTCGAACCATCTTCGACACACTACACGGTATCTCACATTCTGGCGTCCGCGCAACTCGTAAATTGATTACTACTCGATACTTTTGGCCAAGCATCAACAAAGACGTGACCCATTGGGCACAAGCATGCTTATCTTGCCAAAAATCGAAAGTCCAGCGACACACAAAATCGCCTCTTGGACAATTCGCAATTCCACCTGGTCGATTCGAGCATATTCATTTGGATGTCGTAGGACCACTTCCTCCATCCAATGGATACTCATACCTACTCACCTGTGTCGATCGTTTCACTCGATGGCCAGAAGCGTACTGCATGAGCGACATGTCTGCAGCAACCATTGCCACCACAATTGTTCAAAACTACGTATCACGATTTGGCGTTCCACTTGACATCACAACTGATCAAGGAACCCAATTTGAGTCGAAGCTTTTCTCGGAGTTAACGAAACTCCTCGGCTCGCATCGTATACGTACAACGGCTTACCATCCGCAAGCCAATGGCATGGTCGAACGCTTCCACCGACAGCTCAAAGCTGCCCTCAAGGCCCGAGGCAACACAATTCACTGGAGCTCCGAAGTACCAATCGTTCTACTTGGTATTCGAGCAACGGTTAAAGAAGATCTGAAGTGCTCACCAGCTGAAATGGTTTACGGTCAAACCATCAAGCTACCCGGTGAGTTCTTCGTCGAACATCCTCTACCGTCTCCATCCACAACCGACACAGTCATCGACCAACTTCGCACCACCATGCAAAATCTTATCCCCACGGCAACAAGACCAACGAACGAAAACAACATATTCGTTCCAAAATCGCTCAACAATTGCGATTACGTCTTTGTCCGGGTTGATAAGGTTCGAACTGGATTACAATCTCCATACGA
The DNA here is from genome assembly GCA_951394425.1 of Tipula unca. Classification (NCBI taxonomy): domain Eukaryota; kingdom Metazoa; phylum Arthropoda; class Insecta; order Diptera; family Tipulidae; genus Tipula; species Tipula unca. Next base: position 119,423,879 of record OX596381.1, on the reverse strand, counting down.
TGGGCCATACAAAGTTATACGCCGCTTACGCAAGCAATTCATTGTCTCAATCAAAGACAAACACCACTCAATCTCAATAGACAGATTGAAACCGGCGTACGGTATTCTCAACACGGCTGATCAAATATCAGCCAGCAAACGATACAAAACCGTCCGGTTTAACGTATAACGTCTCAAAACCTATGGTTTCTCATCTGGAGAGGGGGTACTGTAGCAGCTCGAATATTCGACTCACTGATATTCGATTCTGCCACAAACAAAACAATTAGTGAAATTCAAATATAATCCAACTTATTTGAATTAAGCGTTCACTAACCCCATCACATATCAATCTATCCAACCAACACTATCCAATAACCGAACCATTACTATAAAACATTTATAGTAAAACCATCGCCATCCAACCAACATCACCACGAACTAACAATGTTCGGTGATGCAATAAATATCCACTGCACCACATAAGTGCAATGTTGACCGTCGCCGGCGCATGTGTTCCTTCAACACAAAACGAAGACGAAGGCGACGTCATCACAACATAAACATTCCATTTTGATCTTTCAGTGAGTGTACAACAAAATGTGTCAAGCTTAATAAATGGTGGTGTAAACAAAATAAATAAAATTAATTAATAATAAAATTATAAACAAATTGAAATAATAAATTATATATTTTAATAAATAATTGAAATAATAAATAGTTAATAAATTAAATAAATAACAATTATTATAATAAATATATACAATTAAAAAACTCAAACATTATCATCGTGTTTTTATTTTGTAAGTGTTTTCTTGTTCGGACCGGACAAGATCAACAGGTTCGATCTGGAGGCACAAAAAAATTTAAATAATTCCTGATTTAATTTATTCATTTACGCTTCAAAGGTGATTTCTTTTGTTTTGTAGCAGCTCGAATATCGACTCACCGATATTCGATTCTGCCACAAACAAAACAATTAGTGAAATTCAAATATAAACCAACTTATTTGAATTAAGCGTTCACTAACCCCATCACATATCCATCTATCCAACCACCACTATCTAATAACCGAACCATTACTATAAAACATTTATAGTAAAACACATCGCCATCTAACAACATCACCACGAACAACAATGTTCGGTGATGCAACACTAATGCGTAAGTGCAATATTCACCGTCGCCGGCGCATGTGTTCCTTCAACACAAAACGAAGACGAAGGCGACGTCACACACAACAAAGCAGGCAAGCAAGAAAGCAACACGTTCGCTATATATATATATATAAAAAAATTCTCAGTGTGCAAGACGGCAGCCATTGCCTAAATAAAAAAAATTACATTTTTTTGGTGAAACAAAATGTGGTGGTGAAATAAATAAATAAATAAATTAATTAATTAAAATACAATAAAACAAACTAAAATTTATAACAAATAAATTTGTGAAATTTAATAATAAATCATTAATTATAAATAAACAAATAAATCATTGTATGTGTATTTTATTTTAGGTCAATTTTTAATTAGGAGCAACCTCCTAAAGTGGTGACCATCGACGGCGGTTTTTATCGCCAAATAATAACAAAAAAAATAAAAAACACGCGGGCAAATAATAAAAAAACGTGGAGTAGGGGACGTCCCACCCACGCACCGAGGGATACAAAAATTTAAGCGGAGACGTGCGTAGGGCCATCCCACGCAACAACGAAGGACACCGTGGGACAAGCAAACGGTGAAGCGATCCACCCTCACCGCAGCGGATGACCATCAACAGCAGCAGACCCATCAACAGCAGCAGAAACAACAATAAAAACCGGTACCAAAGTTTTTTTTATACATATAAATTTTTTTTCTTGAACATTAAATTTTTTTATTTTTTTTAATTAACGTAGAATCATTTTTTCAATAATACAAATTAACGTAGAATCATTTTTATTTTTTCAACTTAACGTAAAATCATTTTTTAAATTGTAAAATTTTTTTTATATATATTTTTCACCACCACAATCGTTACCCATCCATTTTCACACACACTGGTCGGTTTCTCGCAGCACGCCCTCCCGCCATCACCGTTGTGGGTAATATAAAAAAAAGAATAATAAAAGGTTTTTCTCAAAACCGCAACCACATCGGTGACAACACACAATCCGTCGCAAACATTTTTCTTGCATTTCTTTTTTTTAAATTTTTTTGTTGCATTCAAATTTCAACGAGCCCCCCCAATATAAGGTAGGAAGAAAGGAACTCCATATTCGGGGGTTTTCTCGTCACACATACACAAACACTGGCTAACAACAATTTAACGAAAACACCATCAAATCACTTCAGATTCGAAAGATGCCGGAGTTGATTCGCATAGCGCTGGTGGCACAGCCCGAATCCTCCACGACACAAATGTTAGCCAGAATTGCCGACAAAAGGTATGATGTCATTAACATCCATCAACCAAGCGTCAGTCAAATCAATGTACCATACCGGCGACGACGACAAAATGAACGCAGCGGAGACAGAACTCCCCGTTCAACAAATCAAGCACCATTATCTCTCGAAGCAAGACTCGCACGCATCGAGTCAAGACTAGAAGGGCTAATACGAGGTCGAAGCAGGTCACGCGACCGACGAGCTCCCTCACAATGTAGACCCCGCAGTCCCAGCAACAACAAATACCAACGAGGTATTTGCTGGTATCACGAGAAGCATGGTCAAGCCGCGCGAAAATGCACGCAACCGTGCAATTTCAAATCGCCGAAACAATCGACATCCGCGGCTACAGCAAGCAACATGGACATTGATCACAATTCAAAAAACTGCTAAAGTCACGGGTTGAGAGTATCACACCTCCCCTGACACCAACTTATACGTCCCGTTTGTTTGTGTACGATAGACACAACAAACTCACCTACCTAGTCGACACTGGCGCTGACCTTTCGGTTATTCCAGCTATGAATTTCAAAATGAATTACGCATTAGCTAATCGAAATTCAAATCTAGTCTTATCGGCTGCCAATGGTTCAATCATCCACACGTACGGCACAAAATTGCTTAACGTGGATATCGGACTCAAACGAACCTTCACGCACGCTTTCATACTAGCTGCAGTGAACCGTCCGATCATTGGCGCCGATTTTCTAAGCAAATTCGAACTTCTTGTTGATGTTAAGAACAAACGGCTGATTGATCCAGCTACAAAGCTGTCAATAAACGCCACAATGGTTCGTGTTAACACACCAACACCGATCCATTTTAACATCGACAACGGCTACGGCACTCTGCTCAAAAAGTACCCACTACTTACAGCAGAGCCGAACTACAAAATGCCAGTCCGACACAACGTGGTACATCACATCGTCACAGAAGGCCATCTTCCCGTGTCGAGACCACGCAGACTAGATCAGGTGCGTCACAAAGCTGCACAAGCAGAATTTCAACACATGGTGGAATTAGGGATTTGTCGAACATCGACATCTTCCGTTTCTTGTCCACTTCACATGGTCAAGAAGAAAGATCAAGACTGAAGGCCATGTGGGGACTATCGGCGTCTAAACACGGTTACGATACCGGATCGCTACCCGATACCCCACATTCAAAACTTCACCATGCACTTGCATGGCTGCAAAGTTTTCTCCAAACTTGATCTCATCAGAGGTTATCACCACATTCCCGTGGCACCTGAAGACGTTTTCAAAACGGCAATCACCACACCATTTGGCCTCTTCGAATACACCCGAATGCCATTTGGATTACGCAATGCCGCACAAACGTTTCAGCGCTTCATGAACGAAGTCGTTCGAGATCTCGACTTCGTTTTCGTCTACATAGACGACATTCTTGTGGCATCTCAAACTGAGGAGCAACACAAACTCCATCTGGAAACACTTTTCCAACGACTTGTCGAGTTTGATGTTCACATCAAGAGCTCAAAATGCGTCTTCGGCGCATCCACTCTTGATTTCCTCAGCCACAAGATCACCGCCAATGGCATCCTTCCGTCACAAGAACGAATCAATGCCATTAAAGAATTCCCAGCTCCAACCTCAATCAAAAGTATTCAGCGATTCATCGGCATGGTCAACTACTACCACCGATTCATACCAAAGCTCGCTAAAATACTCAACCCAATTCACAGCCACCTGGCAGTACTACTACGTAAGCCCAAAACCGCCAAGAACTGCGCATGGCCTGACGAATGTCAACACGCATTCACGTCACTCAAGGCTGAATTGGCACGCACAACACTCTTGTCTCATCCACTGAGCGACTCAAAGCTCAGCATAACTACTGATGCATCAAACACTGCTGTCGGAGCAGTCATGCAACAGTACAACGACAAGTGTTGGGAGCCCCTGGGATTCTTCTCAAAGAAGCTCTCGGATGCCGAAAAGAAATACTCTGCATTCGACCGGGAATTACTCGCAATATATCTAGCAATCAAACACTTCAGATATTTTGTCGAGGGTCGGGACTTCACAATTTACACCGACCACAAACCTCTCACTCGAGCAATTCAGTCTAAAACTGAATGCAATCCAAGGCAAGCACGCCACTTGGATTATATTAGTCAATTTACCACGGACATCCAACATGTTCAAGGTACCGAAAACGTTGTCGCGGATACACTTTCGCGCACAACAACAAACGAAACGGCCACAGTCGAGACTCACTTCGACTGCAACAAAATCGCACAAGCGCAAAAAGCAGACTTAGAACTTCAGAAATTACTTTCTGGTTCCACACGTCACGCCAGTTCATCACTGCAACTGGAGCTTTTCAAACTACCTGGCCTCGAAATCTACTGCGAAACATCTACGGCTGCAAATCGCCCGTACATCGCAGAGCAACTACGTCGAACCATCTTCGACACACTACACGGTATCTCACATCCTGGTGTCCGCGCAACTCGTAAATTGATTACTGCTCGATACTTTTGGCCCAGCATAAACAAAGACGTGACCCATTGGGCACAATCCTGTTTATCCTGCCAAAAATCGAAAGTCCAGAGACACACAAAATCGCCTCTTGGACAATTCGCAATTCCACCTGGTCGATTCGAGCACATTCATTTGGATGTCGTAGGACCACTTCCTCCATCCAATGGATACTCATACTTACTCACCTGTGTCGATCGTTTCACTCGATGGCCAGAAGCGTACTGCATGAGCGACATGTCTGCAGCAACCATTGCCACCACATTCGTACAGAACTACGTATCACGATTTGGCGTTCCACTTGACATCACAACTGATCAAGGAACCCAATTCGAGTCGAAGCTTTTCTCGGAGTTAACGAAACTCCTCGGCTCGCATCGTATACGTACAACGGCTTACCATCCGCAAGCCAATGGCATGGTCGAACGTTTCCACCGCCAGCTCAAAGCTGCTCTCAAGGCCCGAGGCAACACAATTCACTGGAGCTCCGAAATACCAATCGTTCTACTTGGTATTCGAGCAACGGTCAAAGAAGATTTGAAGTGCTCACCAGCTGAAATGGTTTACGGTCAAACCATTAAGCTACCCGGTGAGTTCTTCGTCGAACATCCTCTACCGTCTCCATCCACAACCGACACAGTCATCGACCAACTCCGCACCACCATGCAAAATCTTATCCCCACGGCAACAAGACCAACGAATGAAAGCAATATATTCGTTCCAAAATCGCTCAACAATTGCGAGTACGTCTTTGTCCGGGTTGATAAGGTTCGTACTGGATTACAATCTCCATACGATGGGCCATACAGAGTTATACGCCGCTTACGCAAGCAATTCATTGTCTCAATCAAAGACAAACACCACTCAATCTCAATCGACAGATTGAAACCGGCCTACGGTATTCTCAACACGGCTGATCAAATATCAGCCAGCAAACGATATAAAACCGTCCGGTTCAACGTATAACGTCTCAAAACCTATGGTTTCTCATCTGGAGAGGGGGTACTGTAGCAGCTCGAATATTCGACTCACCGATATTCGATTCTGCCACAAACAAAACAATTAGTGAAATTCAAATATAAACCAACTTATTTGAATAAAGCGTTCACTAACCCCATCACATATCCATCTATCCAACCACCACTATCTAATAACCGAACCATTACTATAAAACATTTATAGTAAAACACATCGCCATCTAACAACATCACCACGAACAACAATGTTCGGTGATGCAACACTAATGCGTAAGTGCAATATTCACCGTCGCCGGCGCATGTGTTCCTTCAACACAAAACGAAGACGAAGGCGACGTCACACACAACAAAGCAGACAAGCAAGAAAGCAACACGTTCGCTATATATATATATAAAAAAATTCTCAGTGTGCAAGACGGCAGCCATTGCCTAAATAAAAAAAATTACATTTTTTTGGTGAAACAAAATGTGGTGGTGAAATAAATAAATAAATAAATTAATTAATTAAAATACAATAAAACAAACTAAAATTTATAACAAATAAATTTGTGAAATTTAATAATAAATCATTAATTATAAATAAACAAATAAATCATTGTATGTGTATTTTATTTGAGAAGTCAATTTTTAATTAGGAGCAACCTCCTAAAGTTTCATAGCAAACAATATTTGTAATTAATTTATATCAATTTAATCATAATTTCAAGAAAATAGTTAAAAAATATCAAAAAAAAATGAAAGATTTTCATCTGCTTTAATTTTCAAACTTGAATTCCAATTTTTAATTTTAATCGTTAGAGTGAAATTTGGCTTCAAAATTTTAAATTTAATTAAGAAATATAAATACTGGTGTGAAACGGTAAACTTTAAGCTTTTCAAAACTTCCTTCTAAAAAAGTATTTGGCAAAACAAAATCAACTAAAAATTAAAGAAATTTATCAAAATTTTAAAATTGAACTAAAATTTTGTCAAAAGTATTCATCAATATTTTGACAAATATTCTTAAATTTAATATGATTTACAAAATTTAGAATAGGCTTAAACACAAGATCTGCGCAAAATGTATTTTTTTAAATTTTAGGGAATTTGAGAAGTTTTCTAATATTGAAAATTAAAGTTCGAAATATTTTATAAAATTCATCGAATTTTATAAATTTTGAAAATCCGTTGAAACTTGATTCATCGAAGTTTTCAGATGTGAAAGTTTGGGTATTATTTCTTAAATGTTTGAAAAATTGTTGGTCACTTTTAATAATTTACGGCAATTTGTCAAAGCTCCACAATTTTGTTTAAATTTTTTATAATCCGAGTGATTTTTCGAAATTCGAAGTAATCTAGAAGGCTGTTTTCGAAACTGAGATGTATTTCAGACTTATTGCCATCTTAAATAAGATTTACCTGTTCGAAATTGTTTGGCAATCACATCAATACAACCAAAAATTATTTATGTGAACAGTAAACATGTGCTCAATTCATTACGAAATCCTATGATCACTTCCAAACTGGTCAAGGACTGTAAACATTTTATTAACGTCCTTTGCTCTAATAATCGTGTCAGAGTTATGTGGGTTCCGGCTCATTGTGGCATTGAAGGTAATCAGATAGCTGATGTTTTAGCTAAAACAGGCTCAAGGATGGAATTCATTGGACCTGAACAGGCAGTGCCCCTGACCTTTAATTGTGGTAAGGAAGCTATTAAAAACTACCTGTTTTTACAGGCTAAGCGTAATTGGCTAGCTTCTACTACATGCCGAGTGGCTAAGTACTTCATTTGTGAACCTAATCTGAGACTCACAAAGTTTGCTCTATCCTTGAAGAAAAACCAACTGAGAGTTCTGGTAGCTGTTCTGACCTGCCATGGTCGTTTTAAACTCCATTTAAAAAGAATGGGACTTGTCCAAGATTCCTTGTGTGACAACTGTCTTGAAGATGACGATGACAGCATTCACTTTGTCTGTGGCTGTCCCGCTTTCGAGATAGTTAGGTCCCGATTTCTTAATTATAGATCTGTTACAGATAGCTGTTACAGTTTGCCAGAGCAGCCGAGCGCATTTGCGAATTATGATAGAATACTCGGTTTGCACCATGGGCCCAGAGTGGCATTGAGTGCGGGCCTGCTTAGGTTGCAGCCAACTTTAATAATAATAATAATAAATATGTGAACAGTAAAAAATACATAGCTGAAGAACAATCATGAAAGTAGATCTTTGTGTTAAAATAAAAAATTGTATAAGCGTTATAGCTCTTTGCAGCATATTACATGATAATGCGGTAAATACTCCATAGTGTACCAATCGCACGTCGATAGATATTGCTTCTTGATCCATTTTACCATAAATGTACATTTCAAAATCAACGATTGTACAGCCGAAAACTCGACAAAACTGTGTCACAATTTTTGGAGTCCGCAAACAAAAGTAGACAAAGAATACTAAAGGCGTTGCCACATGAATTTCTTTTCAAGCCACGTTTTCCCTACATATTTATGATTAAAATTACTGAAAAATGATAAAAACAACTTAAATTAATAATTAATCTAAAAAATTTGAAATAATTTAGCAAATTTAATTGATAAATATTAATTTAGTGTCTAGGAGCGGATAAATCGTTGCTAGAAACGAATTAGTAATTTTTGAATTAAAATTAGGAAATTTTACCAAAATTATAATTTTCCAATAATTTTAATCATAAATAGGAAAAACGTTGCTAGAAAAGAAATTTAAGTGGCAACACCATAACGATAAAAATTGAAGAAAATATTTTGTTTCTTCGTGTGAAAATTGCTTGTTTACTTTGCAGAAAGTTTTGTTAAACTTCCGTTTTAAGTTCAGAATTTTAGATTTTTGGTATCAAAGATGACTTTCTGTCTTCATTTCCTAATTCAAACGTCATGCCAGTGCTAAGCTTGGGCTGCACATCCAACTGCAGTACGCAGTTTAATGATTCTATTTCGATAATATTCGTTTCAAATAAATCTATACGATTCTAATTACAAACGAATAGTTCACGTTATATTTGATCTAACTTTATCTTGTAAAATTTGGAGGACTGCGAAAAATTCATCATGCGTCAACTGAGCACCGACGTTTATTTGTAAAACTTTCCCTTCGCAAAATTTATTTAAATTTTGATGCCCGAGTATTGTTGTAATTTTTATTTTTGTTTTTAATTTTTATTTATTTTTGCAATTAGCGTAAAAAATATGAAATTTATTATTCCTGTAACCAATTTTACAGAGGCAAGGAATATAGTAATTTTGATGAGTGCGTCTTACCCATATAAATGTCATAAATTACAGCGAGAAAATAATTATTACAGGTTTCGGACACAGTGTTAATATACTAAAAGCATATTTGTCTACTCGTTTAATCTTCTTAAAATATAAATAACCACATTGCATACCGTTCAACAATAATCAGTATAGGGTAGTACCTTAACTGAACAAACTGTTTTCAACGTATTAAAAAAGATACGTTCCATTATTGTGAGACTTCGATGTCCGTCTGTCACAAGCTTATAACTTTTAAACTATCATTCCGCCTACGTAATAATACCAATTTGCTCTTTTTAGTTAACTCTTTCTCAGGTTGTTATGATGATTTTTTATATAATTTGTTTTTCGGGCAATTGGAAATAGTTTTTTATTCAACTGTTTGCAGATAAACAATTTCCATGTAATTTTACCCAGCGGGTTATACATACATAAGTATAGAAATTTAATATAACTAACTCACATTGCCCTGAGCAGCGTAATTTGTCGTATAACAGTAGATTATTTTTTACTTTCTTTATTTGACATTTTTAGTATAAATAGTGAACAAACATTTTTTCCAATTCATCGAGAATTGTCCATTTTGAAGAAATTTCTGGCTAGATGATCTTCCAGCATGCATTAAGACTTGATTTTTATTTCGGCCTCGGAATCACCAACATGAATTCTAGTACAGTAAGGGACGGATTATTTTTACTATTTTTCCAAGAATATCTGTAAATGTTCGTCTGATATAATACAATTTAAACGTGGAAATTGAGCCCTAGTCTTGAGGTTGAATCAACGTTCAATTTGAACATTCGGATGTTGTAAATTTATTGGATGACTTGATGAATTATCTAGAAGCAAAAGCACTCTACACTGTAGTTTTTTTTTCAAAAGTTTTTCACTTCGGAGACAAAGCACTTGTGAAACCAATCTTCAAATATGGCATGTGTCATCCAACTTTTTTTGTTGGCCCTCCAGTACACAGGTAAATTGTCTATATTAACGCTTTTCATTGCTCGTGGTTTTTGAGCTCGGTTTTTAAAAAATGGCTTTAACATTCGATCACTGTTACAGAAAAGCAACGTGACTCCATCCTTTGTCATAACCTTAAACCCACTAGCAGATTTCTCATTTTTTTGATATATAAGTCCTTTTCGGCATTCTCTTCTAAAAGAGACCAGTTTCATCGGCATAGAATACCTGGTCAGGATCGTAAGATTTATCTTGAACGATTTTAGCTAATTTAGCTGGATACTTCTTAGTGGATTTCTCATCACCCGGCGCATTTTAATCTTTTAGTTGCAGACTGTTTTCGAAGAAGTGGGTTTATTCTGTTTTCTTTCATTTGGTTGAATGGTTGAAGCGCTTTATGTTTTATGGAATTAGTATCCACCGGTATTCATTCTCATTTTAGCATTATCTTCTACTCAATAAATTGACCTTTTTGCAACGTCTTCCATAATACTATCCCGTCTATAGGTTGACAATTTTGCACGCACAGGTGATCCCTGCCCTGACTTCAATCTATCCAAAAAAATTATTTTCGTTTTTAACGAAATCACAGGTCGCTTGATAGATTTTTTTTCTTTTCTATGAACGATATCGTAGGTCTATAAAAATTCAATTTTAATAAAGTTCAATTAAATTTGTATTTATTATAATTAAATTAATTAAAACAGTTTTAAAGGCCATTACTGGCCCCTTACTGAGTCAACAATTTGGCTCCAGCGGTTTCGATCCCGATCATGGTCTTCATACTGTCTAAGACAATCTGAAGAGGCCAAGTCGTTCTCTACACCGTGGAGCCATCGTCGCCTGCAACGTCCTCTGCGCCTACCATATGGTGGCTCTCCTTTCAGAGATCGCTGATTTATTATAATCTGTATTAATTAAAATTAATTATCTCACCATTTAGTATTTTCTATTTTGAGTAATATAAGATATAAATAAATTCAGTTATTAACGGGAATGATCTATTTCAACCAATTTTGTTTTTTACATTTACAATGAATGATTACGTTTTAGTGCGTAAAATGCAATATTGGAATGAGAACGTTTAAGGTTGGATTGATTGACTGACTCAGTCAATTTGAAGCCAGAAAAGAAATTATATTTTGTGGTTGTACAAATGAAACAAAAAAATTTTCGGAGTAAAAAAATATTTGAGTGTTAGCAGTGTGAACTGCCATAAAAAGTATCAAATCGAATACTTTTTATGGCAGTCAAACAGACAACATACCTAAAAATTGCGCATGGAAGAGATATTTACTATAAATTTTGTGTATGGAAAAGAAATTGACTATAAAAATAATTTTTGAATTTTAATATCTTTGGTTGTTATTTTGTAAATGTCAATTTTTTCTTATAAAAATAATTTTGAAATTTAATTCTGTGTTTGTGAAATCAATAAACTCCAATTATCTTACTAATTGTATAGACGATGATGAAATCGAGGAATCATCATCCCGCATCAATGTCAACGTCAATAGAGGAAGTGGATCAAGGTAATATTTTAATATTTCAATTTAAAAGATAAACCAAAAAACATAAACTACTCAAACATTTTCAGATGCTATTATACCGCGATAGACGCGGTTAGGATTCGTTCGCCGTTGTGGGACATAAGAAACAGCTCCTTCAGAAATATAGTTATGAAACCACGATTGTGGGAAGAGGTTGCAGTGGAATCAAGTAAGTGGTCATAGAACATTTTAAATTATAAAGCGCTTACCAATATTTAAATAAAATAAAAATTATTTCAGGTATAGAAGTAACTCCAGAGAATATTTTAAAACTCAGAAAAATCTGGGATACTCTCAAGGCGACATACAAAAGATCGCAAAAACGAACACCCAGTGGTTCAGCCGGTAGCTTATTAAAGGAATACAAATATTCCAAAGTTGTATCTTTCCTGGACGATACCGCTGAACCGAGAAGGTTTGAAAAGGGACTTACATATCAATAAACATATTAATAATTTTGTTAATTTTTTTTAGAGCAAATGAACTAGGTGGTTGTATTGAAGGAGTGCAAACAACTAGGAAAAGTAAATACAAAATTTTGCGATATCCGATATCATAATATACATATATAAATATAAATATAAATACATATATATGTATATATATATATATATATATATATATATATATATATATATATATATATATATATATATATATATATATATATATATATATATATATATATATATATATATATATATATATATATATATATAATTATAATTATTTTACTAGGAAACGCATCACACATCGAAGAGGAACAATTGAATTTAAAGCAACGCTATGTAGCAGCAGTAGAAAAGATATGCTACGATGTACAGGCCCCTACAACTGCTGCTGCTGCTGCTGTTACTGCTGCTACAACTTCGGCATCCGGTGATCTTCTCGATGTGGAATTGGATGCATATTTTAATTTAATCCGGCCGCATCTTACAAGTTTATCAAAATGGTCGCAAATAAACCTCCAACAAAATTTTTACAAAAACAAGTGACCGACAAATGATAATTAAGAGATAAATAATTAATAGTTTTTACTTGGAATTTTTAATAATTTTGTTATTTTTCAGGAAAATGACTCATCAAAACTAAATAATTTGATTTTATAATTTCGTACGTAAATAGTTTTATCTCAAGTTTTTTATATGTAATTTTTTTTTTATTATTAAAATGAATTGAATTGTACAACAATTTTTCTTTATTTTTTGAAATTTTTGAAAGCTGCCCCTCTCCAACAAAGTAATCAGCAAATTTGTTGCATAATGCTTTAGCTGAATTTCTTAAATTTCTATTCAACGGTTGAAGCGGCAAGAAGTTATTTTCGGAGCTTTGATAATTTCCTGATAAAGATTAGAATTAAAAAAGAAAATTAGTAATCGTTTAACGCTTTTCCATGTATTTAATGTTACTAATTTAATGTTATTAATTTACCTCCTACTTCACGATCTACAAGGTCCGTCGTTATGTATTTCTCATTTTTCTTATTTAGCCAATTGTGCAGACATACAGATGATTGGATAATTTCCTCCACCAAACTGACATCTGCTGTATTTGTGGTTCGGAAAATTCTCCATTTCGCAGCTAGAATTCCAAAACAATTTTCAATTATTCGCCGTGCCCGACTCAGGCGATAATTAAAAATTTTTTCTTTGGCGTTTGGCGTTTTCAGAAATGGCTTAAGCATGTTCTTGTTCATCGCAAAAGTAAAACATAAGGTACATTTTGAAAATTGGCCGTTACATTACTTGGCTCAGGAATCCTAAAAAAATATATTATACATATTGAGGTAATATTGGAATATTTGAATTTTTTATAAAATAATTTTAGAAATATTTTATTTTTTTACTGACGGGAGAGTTTTTTCGTAAAAACGTTTTCCAAACCCGCTCTCTTTAAATACTCCACCACCCTTTGGCGGCCTGCGGCTCCAACATTGCACCACATAAAATTATAATTATGGTCAGAAATTGCCATGAAAACAATGGACGAAGTTTTTTTATAATTATAAAACTCTGAACCTGAGTTTTTAAGAGCCTAAAAATATAAAATATTAAAAATGGTAAATTTTAGAATTATTCATGTTCTTACTTGAATGACAACGTGTTTTCCATCAATTGCTTCTATACAATGTGGGAAATTCCAGCGTTGGTTAAAACCAGATGTCACCGATTCGAAGTACTCCGCGGATAATTTTGGGAATAGTTGGTCTTGAAGTCGGCAAAAATTGCCTTAGTAGTTTCACAAACTATACGATGAATGCTGGTTTGGGAGCACTTAAACGCAATCGCCAAACTTGTCTGTGATTCGCCCGTTGCAAGATACCTATTGTCTTCATTAAAATTAAAAATTACATATAGATATTTATATATATTTGACATGTACTCAAATAATATTATTTGTCCAATTAATTTGTTACTTACCGTAATGTGACAACTAATCTTAAATTAGGACTCAATGGTTCACGCACAACACACTGTTATTTGATGAGAGGCTCAACGATGGGCAGCAACTCGTAGAAATGAGCGAAACTCATTCTTGTGAAGCTATGAAATAGCTTTGGGTCTTGCAGTAATTCGGTAAATACTGAATTAAAGGCCCCAGTACGATTCCTCTCCAAATAATATGGGCGTACCCAATATTGCTGTTTTTTGGAAATTGTCTTCTTTTCTTTTTTGTTTTGAGTTTCATCGTCACTACTAAAAATAATGTTCATTAAATCTAAACACATGAACACTTTGGCGTTGTTAGCCATTTTAAAGTTGGACAAAAATTTTACTACACGATCAAATATGTTCACAAAATTTTTATTCAAATAGTTACACTATATACACTATATGTTTCAAAATTGGCAAAACTATTTGTAGTTGTTTATTTTACATAACTACTCTGTTAAATTTTAACCCTAAAATATTTTGGAAAAAAAAAAACTTTAATTTGTTGTCTTTGTCACTCTAATGTAATTTTGTTGCTACCATCTTTTCAGTCAACTCAGTCAATCAGTCCATGGAATAGTACCTTAAAAATACAATTAAGGTACTATTCCATGGACTGATTGACTGAGTTGACTGAAAAGATCATAGCAACAAAATTACATTAGAGTAACAAAGACAACAAATAAACGTTTTCTTTTTTTGTAAAATAATTTAACAGCGTAGTTTAGTATTAGACATACCAAATTTGAAGTTTCAAAATTGTTTTTATAAAGAAAAAATTGTTATTTACAAAATCACAACTTTGATTGAAACAATTTTCTTCCATTCAAAAATTATTTTTATAGTGAAATTCTTTTCCATACACAAACTTTATAGTAAAATTCTCTTCCACGCGCCAGTTTAGGTATGTTGTTTGTTTGACTGCCATAAAATTATTCGATTTGATACTTTTTATGGCAGTTCACACTGCTAAAACTCAAATATTTTTTTACTGAGAAAATTTTTTTGTTTCATTTGTACAACCACAAAATATAATTTATTTTCTGGCTTCAAATTGACTGAGTCAGTCAATCAATCCATGGAATAGAACCTTTAAAGCAAAATTCGAAATCGAAGTATTAGTACTTTTTTAATGAAATATTAGGACTTTTTAAGATTAGAAATTTTATTTTTATTAAACGTGCAACAGCGAAACCGTGTAAATCAATTTAAATTTAATTGACAATAAAAATAATACAACAAAAATTTATAGATTGCGGCCTTCCGGATTGAAGCCTTTTAAAACCATTAGAAATCTATTTCGTAAAAATCTGTATGAAAATCTTAATAATCACAATTCTTCCATAATTCAAGCTGTTTGATAGATTGGGATTAAAAGGGGGTCGATTATGTAAGCATTACGAGCTACGAGTTTTTCGAAATTACGACCAAACGCGATTATTAAGTAAGATATAATTGCGTAATTGCGACATGTTGTTGTTGTTTTACTCGTACAAGTTTTTGAGTACGACAAGCAACTCGTAATGGTTGAAGTGATTGTTTTTAAGGAAAATTTGTCAAAATTAACTGTTCAAATAATGTTTTTAGACATTTAGTAATAATTCAATAGTCGAACATATAATTTTTTATTAATAAATTACTATTAAACATGAATTTAATAGTTTGATTTATTGCTATGTTCATTCCATTTTGAAAAGTGCGATAACCATAGTAGTGTGGTGATTTTGCAAAAACCAATTAGTATTTTCCAATCTATTACATAAAATGAAAATATGTGTTTATGCTAATCATAATTTAATACTTTATTTTGTATTTTTAGTATAAACAAATAATTAATATAATTTTTATTTTGTGTACAAAAACTATTATTTAGGGCAAACCGAACAAATGGATAGCAACTAAATAAAATTATTAGTTTTATCTAAGACCATCCCGATTTTGCCAAGAGTGAATGAATTCAACAACAGGATCCATTACAATGTTTTCCTGTAAATAGAAATATGATATGTCAAATTAGCTTGGTTATGATATTAAAACACCAAAAGACTACGTACTTTCAAATAAATTTTTAACTACACAAAATTATTTTATTTTTATATTTTATTTTAATTTAATTTTTTTTTTTTTTTAAACAAATAATTATGATTTAAAGCACAAACAATTTTGAATGAACAACCAAACAACTCCGTCGCGCGCAAATTTTATTTTGACATAACCACAAAATATTTGTAAACAAAATAAAAACCAAAACAAAATATATGTCTCCGAAAATGAACATATCGGGCAACTCCTTTTTTTCGAAAAAATTGCATCTCGTACTTGCTTACATAATCGCGCTATGTCGCAATTACGACTTCATGGATTACGAGTGGTCGTAACTCGTAATACGAGAGATACATAATCGACCCCAAGGTCTGGTAAAAATCGATTGGCCTTAGCCACTACCCGGTTATTTCGAATAACTAATTCGGCCCGTGTCTCATTATTCGGTCTAACAACTTTAAGATGGATCTTGTGGCGAATTTATGCAACTAGCAAAACGTTACGTAGTACTCACAAACAATCAACTCTACATACATTTTAAAATTAAAATTAAATTAAACCGAATATGAATACAATCGCATTAGAAATTAATCTGATAAAATCTAAGGGCAGATTGGTACTGTACGGTGTAAAAAAATGGTTCCAAATTCATTCCAAAACGGCTAAACTAAGTAAACCATCATATTTTTCGAGAAAAAATAGTATCGCCAGCGGACTTAGTATCGCGCAAAAGTTTAATATTCAACTAATATCTTTCCCCGAATTAAAGAACCGGTCTTTCTTTGAAATTTTTTGAAACATTAACTTTGGAAAAATATGAGTTTGAAATAAAAGGACTGAACCTTCAAATACATTACATAATGTGTGCATAATTCAACAAGATCTGAGTTAGTTTGGTTATGAAATAACATTCACTATGTAAGGTTATATGTGTGAATAGATTTAGGATATGACAATGGCATCTCAACGAACTAAAGAGAAAATTAAATTTTTCTGAAAATTGATATATTTTTTAACATGCTTAGGATTCAGGACTCGTCTATATAGAATTGTCAATTGTATACTAAAAAAAAACGTCAATATTTTATGTTGGTTTTAGGAAAGGTTTAGGACAAAATTAAATATCTTAACAAGATATGTAACAAGTAATTTCATTTGATTCCAGTAGAGTTGGGGAAAGCGGCAGACACGACTTTTTATACATTTCGTATTCAAATATTTCCAAGGAATTTATAGATCATTCACAAGTTATTTAGAAACTGAAAACATTTAAAATTATGATAGACAATCGGTAGAGACAAGATTACTACTGAGATTCCACGTTGAACCGAAATGTTCACTGACTGAAAATTTATCAAAAACTTTAACATGTCAACAGTAACCCAACTCAGTTGTTTATTGAAATGATGTAACCTGTAAACTGAAATGATATACATATTATGTGTAATGTGTATCTATATCATATTCTGATAAAGGTGTTTAAATTGAAGACGATAAGATACGACAATAAAATATTAATAAATTATAACATGAGGGCATTAGAAATATTTGGGGCGATTCTGAAGTCGAAATTTTATTGTATGTAGGTATTTTGATTGAAAAAGAAATCACAAAACTCATAGATGGCATGAGACATACAAAAGTAATATTTCAGACTGTGAAAAACGATAGGAAGTAGGATGTGGATGTCCACTAGAAGTTGCAAGCAGATACTGATGAAATGCAGATTTAAAGAAGAATTGAGATAAGTAAGAAAAGAAAATCATTCTGATTATACAAAACCCGGCGTGATTGCGAAATAAACAAGATCTGTGAACCCCAGTAGCCTTAAGTGGTTTCTGTTTACAGACTAATTTTCAAATCTGGCAGCTTCTATTGAGATTTCAGATGAGACAACACTTTAATTTAGGTAGAAAAATTATAAATTTATCAAATTTAATTAAATTAAAAATATTTTTATTTTATTTTTTATTTCAGGTTTATACACGCCTCAAAAACGTAAATAATTTATTTGACGTTTAATTTCTTTGACACTAAACACAACACAAATAATAATTTTTCCGTTCTAACAAATAAATATCAGTGAAAAATATATCTTATCTCTTTGATCTATCCGACATAAAAACACCTACACATTATTTTTAATTAAAATTATTAAAATGAATATTAACTATCGGATAACTTGAGTCCACGGCTGCATACTTGTAGAACTACTGTCTTCCATTCTGTCCGGTTTATAAACTGCATAGGTGCCATCATAGGAATATGGCAGCATAAATTGCTTCTTTATTTACAAAATTTAGATTTTGCCAATAATTAATTTATTTTGATGAATATATTTGAATTTCCGCTGCAACAAACTTAAACATTTCCGAACTGCTGCATTTCTCATACGCGGTTGTCGTGGTTGTAAAATATTCCGTAGATTACTTGGAGAGGTTTTTCTACGACAATGTACTATATTTTAGCGATTTGAAATAAAATGCGCCAATTCACGAAATCATTGAAGGGATAATACGACTGATCATAATGTAGTTTACTCAGTTAAATTAGAGTATAAGAAGAAAATATATATTACTGAGTGTGATATGCGACAAAAAATTATCTCAGTAAAAAAGCACTGAGAGTTTTTAACAGTGTTACACCCATCAAAAATTGTAAATCTATCTCACTAAACGCAAAAACGTACAAAAATTTGTGTTCTAATGTAATGTTTGCCGCACACCAATATAATTTTCGGTTGTTAAACTTTTTTATAGCAAAATGTCATTTATTTCATTTGTTAGCGAATAGTAGGTAGCCTCGGTTTTTAAAATTAAATATTTTGTTACAATTATTTTTTTCATGCGAATTTTAAGAAATTCCCCGCCATGTGTTCCAGTCAAATTTACTTTACAAGCCAAAACATTACTGCTGATTGCTAAATCGTGTCAACGAATTAGGGGTAAAATACGTTTTTGTATAGCCATTGTTTTGTGTATACATCAGCGCAAATACTACAGAACACTGAGTTCATAAATTTTACTGAGATGGTGATAAAACAAGATTCCATAAGAGTGGCAAATACAAAGAGTTCAATTATTTAAATTTTTTATGGCAAAGTATTACAGTCAAAATTTTAACAGTATTCAACAACACAACATATAAAAAATTATTTAATGTATTCACGATTTATTGGTGTTCTATGTAAATAGTAGTAAAATATTTAATTTTACAAATTGAGTCTACCAATAGTTGTTTACAAATGGCATTTTGCTATAAAAATCTAACAACCGAAAGATATATTGGTGTGTTATAAACATTACACTAGCACACAAATTATTATACATCCATTTGTGTTTGAGATACATTTACAATTTTCTATGGCAGTAAAAAATTGTAATGGCTATAACACTGTTAAAAACTTTCAATATTTTTTTACTGTGATTATTTTTTGTCTCATCTCAAATAGGACAAGTAAACCATTTTTTCATTCAATTTAAAATTTCGAAAATTTTCTACAAACATATTAAATTATGGTTTACCGGGTAAAGTCCCAATACAATCTACTAAAAAAATGTAGTTCGAGTAAACTGGTTTTTATATATTGCGGGAAATCACCAAAAATAATTATAAATATATTCTCTCTGCGTTCAAAAAAATAGGACATCAGTGCTGGGATGTTCTATCATCACTTCGATTCGCTTCGATAGACATTTGTGTCTCCTTTTTTACGAACAAAATTGTGCTCCATTGCGTTTTGTCTATTGCGATCTCAGCCTGTTAGACTAAATTTGCAAACTATCTCTTTTTCCTATTTTCATTTGCCATCGAAAATAAAAATATTGGTGAAATAGAATCGAGTAGGCTATGATCACAATATAAATTGCGAAATAGAATACAATTTTGTTCGTAAAAAAAAGAAACACAAATGTCTATCGAAGAGAATCGAAGTGATGATAGAACATCCCAGCACAGTATTAATTTAACCTTCGAGAGATACACATATCATAATTAATTAAAATTATTAAAAATTAGGTAACTGCAATTTAAAAACTAAGAAAGCTAAAAATAAATATTCGGAAATTCAGAAATGGGCTGTGCATTTATGGCGTATTGTCAAGAAAAGCATAAGTACAAAAATAAGTGCGAAATATGAGATGTAATAAGGTCCGCCTGGGAACCAATTCCGGTTAAAATTTGCCAAAGTTTAGTGGAGTCTACGGACCGCCGCTGCAAAAAGTGCTAATCAAAAAGGGTCATTCAACTAAATATTAGGTAATATCCACATGACGGACTGAAAATTAATTAAATTAATTTCCATTTCAACAACGGTGATTTTATTTCTTGCCAAATCGGTGGCGAATTTTCCGCTTTTCCTGGATTAGTTCCTGTATATTTTATGTGTCTTTATGAACTTTTTCAGTACTATTTAAGACAGGTGAAGCATTTTCAGCTGATAATGCCAGAACGTCTTTTTTAATTCAGTACACAATTTTGTTCGAATAGCCTTTTATATAGTTTGCTTATTTATAAGCCGTTTTGGCGTTTCTATTCTTAGGACGCCGGTGCTCACTGTTTCAATTACAGTTGAGTGATCAGAAGACATATCATAGCAATCGGTGTCCTTATCATATGTACCTGGAATGCCTTTAGTTACACAAAAGTCAATTAAATCAGGAACTTTCTTTTTATTTGTGGGCCAGTACGTTGGGTGACCGGCAGATAAATAATCCAGGGACTGTCCTCCCATAGCTTCATAAAGTTGTTTGCCTTTCGGCGATGTTAATCTGGAACCCCAATGGGCGTGTTTGGTGTTGAAATCACCCCGCCACCCCCACCCCCGCAAGAAATTTATTAGCTAGCTGGCTGAAATAATCCATGAACTGCAGTTTTTTTATAGCATGTTTTGGAGAACAGTACACTGCTGATATGACACAGTTTCCAGACCACTCCAGCTCACAGATGCTCGTTGATTGTTCCTTCTCATATTTCATAAATTCATAATGGTTTAATCTTGTTTTTATCAGTACGGCTGTGCCTCCGTTTGCTTTCCCATCTGGGTGCTTCGTATCATAAACAGAGGGTCCATTAATTTTGGAATAGTTATTTTTGGTGAAGTGTGTTTCAGATATTAACATTATGTCAATATTGTGCTCAGTGAGGAATGCTTGAACCTCTGCTTTCCATATGGCTATTTTGAGGACAGTCATTTTTGATTTTTAACGACTATCTGCATGAACGTGTTCATATTCTGCATTATTAGATACATGGTTCTCTCCATCATCACCCTGAAGCTTTGCATCATATTAGTTAACTTGCTTAAAGCTGCTGCGACGTTTCCTTCTTCGTTTGCTTGCACTTTAGGAGTGGTACCCTTAAGGATATTTGCATATGAAACCTCTTGATGCACACTACTGTTAACAGTTGCTTTAGGTAGGTTATTTTGTGCATTTTTATATGAAACTTCTGGTCGTACTTTTGGTTTAGTGTAAGAATGGAGATTAAGCGTTCGTTGCTCTGCTCGCTGCCTTGGATTGATTCTTCTTCTTCGTAGCGCTTTACCTCTAACATTAGTCTCTCGGCTGCCCCACTCAATACCCCAGCGATCAATAGAGGGTTTCGGTCTCGCACGTCACTAACTAGTCGGTCTAGGAAGATTTTGAATTCATCAAGGGTAGCACTAAATGTGAATACCATCGATCTTCACTCTTACAAAGCCAGATTCTCCGCCGCTGGGCTTCTCCAGAAAGGGGCGGTCACCACAAGCCCAAACAGCCGCTTTTTTTTAATAGTCTAATGCCCAAATATAGCTATCGAGCTGTTTATATTGTTCGCATACAATAGCAATGTCAGCGCCTATTTCACGTACAGTTTGCAGCAGCAGGTCTTGTGCAGCTTCACAATGGTTGAGATTTAATTGGATCAATCTGATTTGACCAGCATCCTGTCTAGCGCCTTCTTATATGCATGGCACTTCCAACCACCCGTTGCATGTTTATTTCCCCCAACAGCTTCCTCGCTACAAATCACGCATTTTGGGTCATTCTTGCACTGTTTTGCAATATGACCTTGTTTACCACATTTTCTACACAGTTTAGATCTGACGTTTTCACTCCTACATTTTTGCGCCAGGTGACCAATTTCAAAGCATTTAAAATACTTTACCGGCTTAACAGCCTCCCTTATACGACAAATCACCCATCCGATCCTTATTTTGCCTCTTGTTAAGACTTGCTCCGCCACCTTTCTTGGCATGCTAATCACTGCCATTTGCGTCCCACGATAAGATGCTCTAAGCGTCTTCACAGTAGTAGTATACCTTTTGTCTCTTCCACCTGCGATTCCAAAGCTTGTAGTACATCTTCGGATATGGTAACTTCATCAATATCCCTTATTTTTATTAGGGTTTCTTGTGACAAGGTTCTAACGTCAGCTTTTTGGCCAATATTGCCCTGTAATTGAGATTGGAAAATAGCTGTTTGAGGTTGATCGCCAGTGCTTTCCAACTCCAATAACAGATCTCCCTTGGCGATTTGACGTATATGCGTCACCTTTTCTCCCAACCCTTTGAGCTGAGAGTCTGCCTTTACCAACCGTAGAGCATCAGGTCGAGGCTGTCTTCTCCATTTCCGTTTTCTTTTTTTCGGCTTGACTTTTTGCCAGTCTGGTCTAGCTTCTAGTGTCCAATTATCTCTCCCCGGAGTTAGTACGCTTTTTGTGTTGCGTTTTTTAGCCTCCATTTGTGTTTCTCTTTGACCCGGTGAATCCCGCCTTCTCTTAATCGGTTCATCCTTTGGTATGTCCACCGTTCCACCTATTCTCTTATCTTGCTTTAGTGATATATTTAAAATTTCACTAATCAACGGTTTGGACTTCGGAGGAAGTGTTACCTGACTTGACAACAACAAGTCCGTCTCAGGTTATTGGTTTGTCCTGTCCCCATTGTTTGCAAGAGATGCCTCCGCTCTCTCCGTTCTCTCTGTAAGAGCTTCGAACTCCTTTTCCACCTCATTATATGATAGTTTAATCATGCGTATCATCCTCTTAATTTCTCCGGGCACATTGCTGCGATCCTTCACGAAGTCCGCGAGATTACTGATGTGTTTTTTAGTTGCAATCAACTTGGAAACCTTCGTAACTGGCTCACCAGCCAATTCTTTCTCGAGTGATGCTGCTATGTTGGGAAGCAATACTGCCTCTGTAGCCTTCCACTGCTCTTGAATGGGTTAAAAACTCCTGGAGTCCCACTCACTGGTTTAACACTAAATGGACTTGTAATATTTCTAGTTCCGACAGCCAAGTTTCCCACTGGTGGAACAAAGCGGTTGTTGGATTTGGTTGGCTGGGAGCCCGCTTGCTCGCTCCCTCAAGTCGCCGGTACTGTGGTTCCGAATCCCTGCACCGTAGTCTTATTCTCCTGTTGCGTAAACATTTCGGTTATTCATTTTCAGGGAACCGCCCTTAGCATTTTTTGCCTACTGCCAGGACGTTTTATGCAGCCGCTCCTCCTGGAGAACAGACGCTGACCAGGAAGCCGCCCACTATGGACCGTCGCTCCGGGATTTAAATGGATACCTATTTTAAGGGTGGTATATTATTAGCCCTTGTTGCTTCTTAGGTTTTTATGACCATTCGGCATACCCTCCACCTCCACCAACGAAGTCGCACCTCTGGGTGAAGAGACACTGCTTGCTAGTTTTGGTCCGCGAATAGTCCGACCACAATGGTTGCGGGTTTCTCCTATCCGCCACCTGGGGACGCGCTCGATGGGAGATCCAGCAACTCCACACGAGGACAGTAATATAACTGTGGAGCCCTGTTTGTACTAATCACTGTTTATTTTATTGTCATCTGTTGTCGATGCACTTTCATTGTTTTTTATATCGTCAAAATTTGTCGATGATGCAGTTTTATTGTTCAACGCACTTAGTTCATTAACGTTAATTTTTAGTTCACTTTAAATATTACCTGGTAAAATAATTTTTGATGCAATTGCGGACTGTTGTCGTTTTGGACTATGTTCCACATTTTTTTAAGTCACTATTGTGGTCGTGGCGAACACCGGTTTCTGCAAATTTGGCCCTTATTAATTGAGGTGGAGAATATTGGAACATCACATATTTTTCACATCAAAATATTTTTTTTTATAAAAAATTAATAACTGATGATTCAACTTTTCACACAAGTAATAACTAAATTATTTTTAATGTTTACTCGGCGGTATCAAAATTCTTAATGAGATTGATCACAAAATTTGAAAAATTTGTTGAACCCAAACAAACCATTTGTGTTACTAAACCACAATATAAAATTGAACATAATATGATTAACACATTTTTCATCCGCATCTCCATCATAAAGTATTTGCTTTATGAAACTTTTATTTTTAATCAGACATTATTCTCCTCAACATAATGTAAATATATTATATGATTCATAAATATACTCATTATTCGTAATAAATCTTTCTGTTCCAAACCAAAAGTCATATTAGTGTTTTATTCCGATGAAGTGAACAAAATATCATAACGAATTTCCTAGTAAAAAAAAATATAAAATTCCAACTAAAAAGAGCAGCATAATTTATTCCAAAAAAAATCCTTTTGGCAAAATTATCATTTTCCTTCCCACATGAAAAATGTATGTTAAATATATGTATAGAATAAAAATATATGTACTATTTATAGCAGGGTTGTTCAACTTATGCATGTATGACCGCGAAGGGAAATCTTGATGAACACTTTGAAAATACTTAAAAATGAAGAGTATGGCGCATGGTAGTGTTTAGCGTAAATGTGTTCAAAATCGTAATATTTTAGTTATACGTGATGTCCCAAAAGTTGACATTGACACGAAAGGAGGTAATCAATTCTCAGATTTCCTTTAGGAGAGTTCTGTAATCGTTGTGAACGATATTCTCTAGCATCAGCCTGCGTATTCAAGTCACAAAACTTGTAAATTTCTTGCATATTCCCAATAAGAATAAGCTTACGATATTCTGAGGACTGGATCGAAACATGCTACAACTTTTTGTTTAAATCGGGTTACTAAACAAATGGTGGATCCCTCTAACATATTAAATTTGATTTAATTCTGATGGTAGCTGGTTACCTTAACCCTTGAAATTATGTGATATCAATTTTTTTACAAACAGGATTTAATAGATAGAAGTGTTAATAAAAAAAATTCTCAATAATCCACCATTTTAGAATCTGTATTAAATAGATACATTGTTCTGATAGTTGGGCAACTTTAAAATTATTGGTGAAATAAAATATACCAACTTTTTAATTTGCCAAAAACACATAGAGTTCATAAAAGGTTTTTTTTTAGTGGAGACACTTCTATCGTTCACTTCTGCGACGCCTTGTACGATTCATTTTATTCGTTAGTGAAAATTAATTTTATTCAATCAATAATCACAGTAAACCACAGCACATATTTACATGACATCTAATGGCTGCCATCTATTGAGCAATAGGTAAACCATACAAACCACAAAATATAAACCTGGATCAATAGAGTTTTATTTGTTTGAATCTACTGCGAACATTGTATGAGAAGTCGGTGCATCCGTGTTTTAATTCACCTTGTCTTGATTATACCGTGGACTATTAGATATGGGTTGAGATTTAGCCCACTTTGTATTGAATTATAAAGTACGGAAAACCATCATTAATTTGATAATTTCTTCATTCTAGTTATGAACCACGTACAGTCAGTTGGACGGCGCTGTACTATGGTAATGTATACGCAAATAAAAAGTAACAACGGTACTTATACGAGTATGTATAGATATTTTATTGTATCCTTGTTTTTCATTTTTTGTTGATAGGATACATTTTCTTTAGATGATTTGCTAAAAAAAAAAAAAAAAAATTTATGTGTGAAATAAATAAAAATAATGCTTTTGCCGCTTTTTTATTTTATTTTATGTTTGATGATAGAAAATAAAAATTTGTGATTTGGTGTTTGACGTCTATAACACATACATAATACATTATATTTATACGTATGTATATTATATTTATGTACATACTACATACATATATATTTATATTAGGGATGTGAGGCTGCGAGATTGATGAAAGGAATAAATCATTAAAAATAAATTGAAAATAATCTTTGAACGATTACTTTTATCGATTAATGGTGTTATTGATGTATGTTAAGCAATTATAAATGTGACATAAAAGACACATATAAATTTATGTTGATGTATATACATTTTATATTCTTTCATTCGTACATACATACATATATCGTTCATATTCATTTTTGGGAAAGGTGTTAATCTTTATGGATTTGTAATAATAATGACATTCTTATATCGAGATCTATTGACATAATATAGTATATGTACAGGTAGTATTAAGGGGTGCTATTTTTAGGAAATAAATTCATTATCAAATCGTTTTTTATTGGAAAAATGTTAAAGTGCTCTAATAAACAAACTACGACCACAATTGATTATAATGGAACACAATATATTTTAGTAGTCGATATAGCATGTACATGCATACATATATTCAGAGGTTATATAAAAAACTGACGCTGTATAACATAATATTATTTATATACGCTATTCTTACTCACAGTAAGAATAGCGTAAGGATATATATATTTGATGCGCTTGTACAGCCCCATAGCTGAATTCAATCAGCCAGTACATTTTTGAGAATTTTATTTTTATTTGGTTGCGCTTTGATTCGATGTGTTTTCTCCATGTCAATCTTCTATCAAGATGAAGACCCAAGTATTTGGCATTTATTTGTTGAGGGATGTTGACATTGTTTAGTTTAACCGCTGGACATGTACGCTTATTCAACGTAAATGTGGAACTTGGAACTCCTGCGTTTATATCATTTAGTTCAGTAATGGCTGAATTGTGTTTGATCTGGTATTTTCATTGAAACAAGTAGCTTTCAAGGACTGCATGAAATTTTTTTGGCAGACTTTGTCGAAAGCTTGCACAATGTCTAGGAAAACTGCCGAACAATATTTCTTTTCTTCTAATGCAAATTTAGTTCTGTTAACAACTTTATGCCCCTGCTCTACAGTGCCATGTTGGTCTCGGAAGCCAAATTGGTAGTCTGTTATAATCCGTACTTCAGATAATATTGGTTTTAATTTTTCTAATACCATTTTTTCATAGTTTAGAAATCATCGGAAGTATACTTATTGGCCTGTATGATGCGACTTGTGTTTTGGCTTTTCCAGGCTTTTGGAATCATTATAATTTGCGATATTTTCCAATTTTTAGGGAAATACCCACATCTCATAATCGCATTGAAGATATAAGTTATGAGTTTTATGCATTTATCAGGTAATTCTCTGATCATTTTTCCGGTAATAAAACCGTGTCCTGCAGCTTTCTTTAGGTTTATACAATTTTTAATGGTATTTTTAACTTTTTTCCACTTAAATTTCAAAGGGTCCTCCATAAACTTTGGATATTCACTGTTGGTAGTTATTTCGTTTGGTTTGAACATTTTTTTCAAGTTAGATAAAGCAATAGCCTTTTCTACGTCACTGTTGGCCCAATGTCCATTTGGTTGCCTAATTGGTGGATTCGATAATGTTGGCCTCTTTAGGTTTTCTGTTGCCTTTCATAGTGAATAATCGGTCTTCTCGGTCGCCGATGGTTCAGTAAGGTAACTCTGAACTTCTGAGTCTTCTTCTTCTCTCAATTGTCGTTTAAGGACTTCAATAGCCGTATTCAATTTCCATTTTAGTTTTGTCCGTTGTTCTTGGATTAGCTGCAGTATATTAGGTGAAGACTTATTAATTTTTTCAGAGTTGTTAATATCAGGGGTGGCCTCTTTTGCTGCTATTTCCAAATGTGTTAAATCATTCACCGCCGCATCAACATCTTCCAAAGTGCAAAGTTGGATATCCAATTGGTAATTTTGTTCGACTATATTTCTATATAGAGCCCATTTAGTTAATTAATTTGTTAGACGTTGAGGTGGTTCTGCTTTTAAAGCTCTGGTACTCGGAGTCAATCTTCTACTTGAGCATTGGTGCGTGCAATTCCTTTTGTTATACAGAAATCTATCAAATCAGGTATTTTATTTCTATCTGAT